>QPKB01000005.1:40078697-40154863 GCA_003546025.1 Camphora micrantha
AGGCTCTGCCCGTGCTCGGCTCAAAAAACAAAAGAGCCGAGCTAGGGCCTAGTAGGAGGCCCGTTTGCTTAAACGGGCCGAGCTTGGCTTGATGAAGCCAGGCTCGTAAGCACTAGGGCTTACATATATTAATACAGATATTAATATATGGGATGGATGCATGCATTTCACCATTTTTTGCTTTGGTTTGCATATGTAGATTTCTTTGATTCCTACATGATTTTTTTTTCCTGAAAATATTTTTCTTTTAGCTAGTGCTATATCATTATAAAACGGGCCGGGCTCACGAGCTGAGCCTAGGGCCTCAATCGAGTCAGGCTCAAAGGGCCGGTCCTAGGGCCTCATAACTTAATAAGAGTCGAGCCCGAGCCCGGGTTTTTGAGGCCCTCTCGAGCTTGGGCCATCTGAAAAATACTAGAGCCGAGCCTAGGCCTGTCAAAGCCCGGCTCGGCCCGGCCTACTTTCATCCCTATTTACTAGTGCTACCAACTTCGGGTCACAGGGGTGTTTACCGGGCTTCTCTCTGGGCCCGGAGGGATTAGTCCAGCCCAAAAGGCTGGGAACCCTCCGATAGCCAAAAAAAAAAAAATCCAACTACGGTTGCAAACCGTGATCCTAGGTCAACTGAGCTACTTTTCGGAGTTAACATCATCTATCTTTATGTCAAAGCATCGGCAGGAAAAAAGAAAAAAACTATGTCTTTAATTTCTTTAATCTAAACCGTTCAAAATAAATAAATTAGAGTTCCTTCTATCATACAATTAATTATTCCAAACATGTATAGTCTTGTGTTCTGGATGTGATTAATAGAAAAGTAGTCAAAACTCATGCTGTAGTGAAATTTCGAATGAACCTAACACTAGTAAGATAGTGATCATGAGTGGTTTGGATCGTCTAGAGAACTCTGATTTTGCATTCTGAGATCAACTTCTACAGTATGGAAGGTCAAGTACGGGCCCCACATGAAGCCCAGTCTGAATTTGTCATCGTCTACTATTCTATCAGCCCCATGTTGTTGCATCCCCAATCAACTTTGTGGTTCATAGTCTAAACCCTTTGGATTTCTTCACAAGGCTGACAGATATTTTGATCAAGTTGTGGGGACTTTCCCTCTGTGGACAGGTGGGACCCAACAGGAGTTATGTCTTCTGAAAACAACACACTGATTGGATAATTGCCCCCACTTTAATAAGGGGCATTTGGCGCCAGGTCTATAAACATTTCACTTTGCCTTAGATCCATTATCTTTCTTCATAGTGTGGTAGGTCCTTTCTCCAAATTTGAAGAACTCAAATGTCCAAGTTACCATTTCTTTAAAAGTTATTATTTATTTAAAGATGAATCATATCCCACGCTATTAATAATGGTCAACTACCATTTCAAAAGACAAATAAAATTCAAGAAACACAAATAGATTTCAAAAATTCAAAAATTTGAATTCGAATCCTCTTGGAAGATTTGAAATTCAAAAATTCAAAATCTTCCAAAAAAATCAAATGGATTTTCCAAAAACTTGCCTTTTTACTAAACAGCGTTTGGATCCTCTTGGAAGATTTGAATTTAAGAAATTCAAAATTTGAGTTTTTGGCAAATTCAAAATTTGCAAAAAAACACTCAGATAGATTATCCAAAATCTCAGATAAAATTTAAAAAGAAATCAGAAAAGTTCGACAAAAACTCAGATAAATTTCGCAAAAACTCAGATAAATCTCATTAAAACTTAGATAAATTTCTCAAAAACTCGGATAAATCTCATTAAAACTCAGATAAGCGGAGGTCTTCGTGCAGAGACTACCCTCTTTCTCTGGCGACGGTGAGCGAAATCAGAAATCTTCTTAGATCTTCACTGCCTCTGCCTCGACTCCAATTTTCTCTGCAACTTTCAGTTGTCTTCTTCGCAAACTCAAGACTGCGTCTTCCTCATTAGAGACCGTGTGTCGTAGCGGAGTCCCAGACCACATATGTTCTAGTTGTGCAGCAGTAACCAAGAGATGACAGTTCGTTGTCTTCCTCTTTGCCGAGGATGGGGCAACATCGGCTACGGTTGCAGCGACCAACACGGATTTAGTCTGGCGTAACCGAGAAACCAAGAACCTCCGACGATGGAGACGGCAATTCCGGATCCGCTATTCGGATCTATCTTATATAACCGCGCCCGAAACAATCCAGGGTCTTTCTGGATCTTTTGAGTCTAGTTTCTTTGACGACGAGCACACGTACTCCGAGAGCCAAAACCCTCTCGGTGCTATGATCTTCTGCAAATAGAGAATGAGAGAGAACCTTGCCCTAAAATTGTGGGAGAATGGAAGATTTAAAATTTTAAAATTCAAAATCTTATGCCTAAACAGTTGAAATGGAAAATTAATGATGAAAATGTTTGATGTGGCATGCTAAGGGACTACCGCCTAAATTAATCCCATGCATAAGGGACTCTAGGCTTTATACAATAATAATATGTACTAGAGACTTTATAACACAACACTCATGGATCTCTCACTAATTTACCACTTTAATTACCAACATTTTCATTTTCAGATTAGCTCACCTACCTACCTTGCATTAGGGGCTCACCAGAGTAAATATGATCAATCCTTCACGTCCACATTCACAAACCCATCATGATGTATCACCCAGCTCTGTTTGACACTCATCTAAATTTTACAAACCCTTGGATAGATCATAGGTCACTGAAAAGAAATTCTTATGACAACTAAAATTGGTCGAAGTTTCACACAATAATAAAAGTGATTAGATGGCCTCCAATTTTTTTTTCCCACACCTAGGTAGCTAGATTTTTTTCTTTAACCCAGCCAAGGGGACTGGGACCCAAGTGAAAGCCTGCATACACACATGAAGGCAACCCCCACTCAAGTGGGAATGGAGCCCACTAAAAGATAGGAATGCATTTGGGTGAGAACAAGAGTTGAAACTGGAAATGCATTAATGAATCTCCCTTCCTATCTGGTGATTCACTTGTAAAGTGAGTTAATGTGAATGTTCAAACTAAGAGACTTGATGTAAAATAGAGTAAAAGAAGAGGGATTAAATAAAAAAAATGCTAAATTTTAAAATTCACCTTCTTGATTTTGTTGCCTTTTTTGTGGCATGGGAATGTATCTTTTTTTACTTTTTTGGTTAATAAGAAAACCTTTTGTCATTTGGTAGGATGAGAGAATAACTTTTTAATATATATATATTTTTTTAAGATAATTTTTGTAATTTGGTATTTTTTTATGTGACCGCCCCCTTCTCATGTATCACATACAAAGTCTTTATTTGGCTTAAACGACTCAACCCTTCTTACCTGAAATATTTAAGGGTCGATCACAAGATGGAGAACCTAGCCAGCTAAACTTGCATAACCCGCCTAGTACATTTAATTGGTTGGTCTAGGCCGCCCACATACATAAGCCCATTCAAACAATTTGTGGTTTAACATTTTGGTACTTGTAATGTGTTTATTTTTATATGGAATGAGTTGATGCTATTTTGGATTTCTTTATTTGGTTTGCGACTTAACTCAATTATAGCCTCAATATTTGAAATGCATTGGGGTTGGGCCATGCTTTTGCAGGTTGTGTTGGGTTAAACGACTTAGGTAGGTTGAGTTGACCCATAATGAGTGCTAGTTGAAGTTACCTTACCATTTTCACGTTTGCCACCAGTACTTATCTCTAGAGGAGACTCACGTATAGGAGGAGACAACCCTCGAAAACAAGGAATGATAACTTGCACATGCGAGGAGGAAAACTCACACATCCAAGAGGTGGAGGGAGGCCAGGTCAAACCCCTCAACCTCCCGATGAAAACTTTCTCAACTTACGACTTGGGTAAGACTACGCTTGTTACAAGAGCCCGTGGAAATGGGTATCCGGCCAGGTCTGGACCAAGCCGGCCGAAAATACAGGGTTTCTAAATAAATTTTGTGCCTAGCGGGCTAGGCTTGGGCAATAATTTTAAAGCCCAGTCAAAATGGGACTGGGAGTGGGTAGAACAGGCACAGCCCACTTGTAAGTAAAATTCATTAATTTACCATAACCGTCCCCCACTAATAGCAAAAAATGGCTAATTAGGAGGGGTGTAACTTCGACCATCATTATCTTCTGTAAGTTCTTTTTTTTTTTTTTGGCATTTAATGGTTTATTGATGGTTTTCTTCTTCCTTTTCTTGTTTGTAATAATCCCTATGTTACCCTTGTTGTAGTTGTTTTTCCTTTAATTATGTCTTACTTTTGAGAAAAAAAGAAGTGTGGGCTACTGTTGCTGGTAGTAGTGCAATTAGTTAAGTTACTATTATTTACTGTTAGACATAAATGAAGGTTATAATTCTAAATGAGTGATGCTGTGAATCATTTTAATTCTGAGAACGACCATGTACATGATATGTCAAATCTTAACTGTGGTAATCACTCACTGATCAGGATCATTTTACCAAACCTACTGGGGCATCTACATTAGTCTGCAGGAGTACCATGTAGTGGACTAGACGAACATTTTGCATTTCACAAGAGGGTTTCTTTTGGATAGAAAATTCACAAGGGGCTCACATTTCAAGTTTTCCGTATCAAAAATTTACAGGTTGAATTCTCCAATACCAGAAATTTATAGGTTGAATTTTTTTAGCTTATATTGAAGATCGTGCTAAGCCCTAGCCTGACCTTGGCCAGCCCAAGCCTATATGGGACGAGATTTGACATAGGCCCATTTAATTTAGAACCGGAATTAAACAACCCCCGATAGGCCCGCCCAATATTAAAAAAAGAATTGGACAACTCAAGCTTAGCCCGGCCTAACCAATTGACAGGCTAGGTAAGACCCAGTTTTCCTTTTATCACATGTCAATTAATATTGCATTGTCTTTTCTCGTTATTCCATAGTTAACCTATTGATACAAACAAGCCACCAACTTACACAAAACCCAAATGATGACGGATCCCCTGTTGGGTCCAAACAGAGTCAGGGGGTGACACATGGGGAAAGGCAAAAAAAATTTTTTTTATTGGAGGAGATGAGATGTCATTGATTTGACATCTCTCCCCATATGGCACCTCCTGATTGGTCCAAAGAGGTTTTCCTATTTGATCTGTTTCCCAAAAGTAACACAACCAGCCTTAAATGCTTTTCTTTGTTGTTTACATTTATTAGAGCTACTTGTAAATGTACTTATGTTTCATTCATCTTCTTTCTTTTGACTTTATATTATTCATCTTATCATATACATTTATGTAAAAAGTACTATGACATCCTTATTGTCCGATTGTGACTTTACTAGAATAGTAAAAGTTAAGTAAACAAGAGGTCGCATTAAAAGTATTTTAATTTAAAATTCCCTTCATTTTGAGGATTTTACCGAAAAATGTACAATATTTAGCCATTGCACAAAACAGTAGAAAGTATTTTTTGCTACAAGAGATCGTTCATCCCGCCACTTTTTTTTTCTTTTTCTTTTTTTATAAGGAACGATTGTGTCACCCAAACTAAATATGGGTGGTGCTAACGTCCCTCTTCACTCCCCGATTTTAACTTTTCCTCATTTGTTTTCCCCCATCCCTTCTCTACTTGCAGCTTTTCCGCCTATACGAGAAGTGAAAAACTTATATTTACAACTTTTTCACCTATGTTAATAGTGGAAAACTTGTTTTTGCAACTTTTTCACCTATAATAATAGTGGAAAACTCTTGTTTGCATCTCTTCATCATTTTTGTAACTCTTCAACCCTTTGGCGAATCCCGAATCCCACTTGTTTTTTGCGTCGAAGAGGCTGAAGTAATGGAGACCGTTTCCGGCGTCAACGACCCCGACATTAGGCCGGAAGAGATCGTAGTCGAGAGGGATGACGTCGGCGTTGGCCTCGTAAGCAAAGAAAGGATAGACATTGGCCATGAGGAGGGAGCCGGTCCGGCGGAGGAACTGGAGCATGGGTTTGATGACATGCTCGACGAGGTTGGATTTGAAGGTGCCGGCAGAGGAAGGGTAGGAGGATTGGAGGCAGCTGGGGCGATGGGGGAGGAGACTTTGATGGCATCGTCGGGGTTGAGGCGGACCAGGGCGGCGTGGATGTTGGTCATGGTGAGGACAAGGAAGGTGGTGGTGTTGTGGATGTCGATGAAGTAAGCTTTATGAAGAGGGAAAACGGCTGCCAACAGTCACCTGAAAACAAGATACTGAGACATACACCCATATGCCAACAGACGAAGAGCAACGCTAGCGTCTCTTTATTTTAAATCGAGCAATGCCAGCATCATTGGTCCCAAGTTAAAAAAAAAAAAAAATGAAACCATGCCCAACAGGCCACGTTTGTGCAGAAGGAAATAGTTTTCACTATTTCGTGCAACGGCTAAATACGAATCATTTTTAAATAAAACCCTCCTTCATCCTTTTCAAAAAAAGAAAAAAAAAAAAAAAGCAACCACCTTTATCTACTAAAAAAAAAAAAAAAACCCTCTAATTTTTTATACAAGAAGTCAAAAAGTTTTCATACTAAATAATTAAAAATAAAATACCATCATAATACATTTATATTTTATTCCATCATTTACTTTACTTTATTTCGCTTGATTTTAAAAGGAAAATTACCAAACGGGCTAAATATATGTTTCACAGAGCAAGTGTACCTTTGGACGACATCTATGATGAATATGGTATGATCTACAAGGTGATGTAACATACGTGCAACTCCCCTTAGAAGAAAGTGGCTTGCTACCATAGGATTAAATGTCCATGTGGGATCCACATAAATCAGGTAAAATATTTAAGTTTACCTATCGCAGCTGTTACACCTTCACAGTGAGTAAGCAAATAAATCCGCCACGTCATCCGAGAATTTAGGTGATTTCACTACGTCATCCAAAAATTTAGGTGATTTTGAAATCACCTAAATTTTCGGATGATGTGACGGATTGTTATTGACCCACTCATGGTGAAAGTGTAACAACTGTGATAGGTGATTTAGATTTAATATTTAAATATAGTAGTCATTTCAGTGATTTAATGGCCATATTACTGTGAATTTATTCAAATTTCTAGATATAAAATAAGTCCTTTTCGCCTGGAATGCATTGCTCTCATGGGAGACATGTATCAGCATGTGAAGGCTGCATTGTTAATACACTGGAAATCGGATGGCAAATCGAGACGCAACCAGTCAACTTGAATGGATAATTTAAGGCTGAAGTTGGCATTTCTAACTTAATCAGAACTAAGAATTCAAGGACAGAACCAAGGGCCACATTTGGTCCCCGTTTCTCCTAAATGTTTTGAATTTAATTTTTTTTTTTTCTCTAGAAGTTTGAAAGTTGTGTAAGTTTTATGTATATGAACTTAATTTTTTTGGTAAAAATACTTGTAGGGTGAAGTGAAAGGAAGTGAATATTGAAGAGAGAATAAAATATTAAGGACTCTTATCATAGTATGATGAAATTTTATTTTTAGTGGCGTGATAAGGAGACTTTTAGACTTTTGGGTAACAAGTAGATGGATTTTTGTCTTTTAGCAGTATGAGAATGTTGTTTCTTTTTACTTTTTTCTTTTTTTAAGTTAAGGGGGGAGTTTTGAAGTTTTGTACTTTTGATATGACACCTACTCTTTTCTTGTATGGTGAAAGGAGGCTTTACATCACTCAATCTTACTAGTACAATGGCCAAACAAACCCTAATTAGGGTTATTTTTTAAAATGAAAGGTTATTAGATGCTATTGGTTTAAAATTCACCCCTGTTTCTTTATTAGAATTCATTGAATTCTTGTATCAGAAATTTTTGAATTTCCAGAAATAGTGGAATTTTTGAATGCTCCCCTATATTTAGGGTTGTAAACGGGTCGGTTCCGATCTGGGTCCATGGTGGACCCGGAACCGGAACAATTAAGGAGAAGGTGGAACCAGATCCGGACCCGGAACCGTTTCAGAACTTATTTCTTGGCTCTGAAATCGGAACTAGAACTATATATGAGCGGGTCTGGATTCGGGTCATGGGTCTAGGTAAAGAATTATATTAAAAAAATATATAAATTTTTGGAGTGATTTTTGAAAATTAAGGTAAAAAGTCGGGTCTCGGGTCTACGAGTCTAAACCAAGGTGGAACCGGACCCGGACCCATTTACTTATCGGGGCCTAAATAAGGACCCAGACCTGGTTTTTAACGAGTCGGAACCTTTGTGTAATTGGAGAATTGGGGACCCATTTACATCCCTACCTGTATTTGAGTATCTAGAAATTTCATCAAAATGTAAAAGAGCTGAAATTCCTGAGTTCTAAAAGGTCATCTTAGACTTTTCAAGTGGCTGGAATTTTGAAATGGTTGTGAAGAAATATGCAATTTGTAAATGACACAAGACAAGATGTCATATCATGTTAAAAAAACTCTAACATGGCAAATACTTATAAGAAATTCAAGAAAAGAAATAGGCCCAATCTTAATTTTTAACCACTTATGTTATAAGTCCCATGCAGGGGTAGACCCAGGTACAATCACGTAAGTGCAATCCCACCCATCAAACTGCAGTGCCCTTTCAAAGCCTATATTAAAATTCTAAATTTACAAAAAAAATAAAATTAAATAAATATCATATGTCCACCTTTAAAATCCACATGAAAATTCTCAGTTTGCCCCAAAACAAAACTACCTATTAAGATGATCTGCACCCTTCATACGAGAATTCCAGGTCCGCCGCTGATCCCATGTGTTCAATTCTCATGTATTATAGTGTAAAGGAACAGACCCTTTATAATTTGAATCAGAATATGGATGGGTCCAACCTACAGCCGACCTATTGCCATCCCCTACCCTAATGAAACGCATACATTGAATTGGTTCGTTTGAACAAACCTATTCACTTTGGTATCTTCTACCGGATAACATTTAAAACCATGCTTATTCCCGTCACGTGCGGCTGATGCCCGTTCCACGCCGACTTCCACATAGCCTCACATGCTTATATATAATGCGAAACACATGAGTAGGGGCCCACATGGAAGTTGAACGTGGACCGTTTGCTGGCTGGCTGGCTTTTTCCAAACAATCAATTTCTTCCATGTGGCCCACACACAGCTCCATCACATCACATTTACAGTGCATCCCCACTGTCCAAGCCGTGTAGCAGGAAACGAGGGGTTGATACAGTTTGCCACACGTTTGCCACACATTTGCCAGCTTCAAACAGTCGGCAAGTATAGGGATTTGACCTTTGAAGGATTGACTTTTGGCTCGTTATTGTGCATAAGACCTTGCTGGTTTCATAACTGAAGCCTTCCATTTGCAAGAGGGGCCCAGTCAATGGACGACTCTGATTTGGTCCATGGTAAAATATGGTGGAGATCGATTTCTGGCTCAATCCAAATACAGAAATACCAAAATTGCAATGGTTTGGGTTGGCCCTTATATATATATATATATATATATATATATTTTGTTCAGTTGAAGTTGACATTTATGGCATTTTCTGATCCAAGGGATAAATGGGTTAGGTTAACATTGAGTTTAGTTTTGTTATTCAACTACAATTTGCTTCAAAGCTAACTAATTAATAGCATTTTGACTTGCCATCCTAACCGTATCTTAACTGACCGCTTAAATTAACCAAAGTTTTATTGTAATCTCTGGGTCTAATGAATTAAATTAAAAAGAGATTTGGAGCTCTAGCCCCGAAGCTTGATATTCTGTCTATTGCTTTTCATAATAAGGTTGATGATGGAATTTAAAATGACATACTATTAATGAAATAGAGTATCGGGATCTAATCAACTAAAAAACTAATTGTATTTAATCATGATAACTGTCTCATCTAATATCATAAAATGATAAATATATACATATATTTTAATTCTATCCAATATTGTTTTACCTATAATCATATAGTTATATATTATTATCATTTACATATATAGTTTTGTAGGTTGCTAGATGTCAAAGTCCGTTACATGATTTTACTCTGCTGACCATAGTTGTAAATATTGTTTCGGACCTCATTTCGCTCTGGCCTGCAAAATGAAAAGTTTCGGCCGATTCGGGATTTCGGCGAAACTTTTCAGAATTACATTTCGGGAAAAATATAACATAATATATACATATATAAGTAAAAAAAATAGAAAAAATAATAAATATAGATTTAATCCATTATAGTAAATTTTTTTGGAATTATATTTTGTGAAAAAAGATAAGAAATACAAAATATATGTGTTAAAAAAGTAAAAAAAAATTAATTATGTAAAATTCCATGTCGGCCGAAAAGTCACATTTCGGCCGAAATCCCGAATTTCGGCCGAAAAGTCACATTTCGGCCGAAATCCCGAATTTCGGCCGAAATTGACTGAAATCTCGAATTTCGGCTGAGATTGACCGAAATTCAAACTGAAAAGTTTTGACTGAAATTTCGTTTCGGCCACTTAACCTAAACGAAAAATTTCGACCGAAATGACCGAAACAAAACTAAATTGATAACTATGCGGCTGACTCTTCATCTACTCAAATGAGAGCGTGTAGAGGACCGGGAGCGCGATAAAAAAGCATCACCGCCACTTAAAATATCCAGATCAAGATAATGACGACTAGGCTTACCTTTTCATCTTTGAGGATTTCGCCAAGGGAAAAAGTCCACCTCTGACTATTTTGACATTTTCGCGTGTTGAATCCTTGTCCAGTCTTCCAACGCTCCACATATATAAATTCAACTACCTGCAATCTTCTCATCATCAGAAAGAGATCTAGATACCTCTTACAATTCAAGCAACTTTCTCCTTCTCCATCTATTTGGCGTCCACTTCCAACACAACTCGATCTCCTTCTATATATCAATCTTCATCATTGATCTTCTCTGGGTTCTCTTTCATTTGGATTTTTGATATCTGGTTTTCACTTGATTTCCTTGTAGCTTTTGAATTCCCAGCACTTTATAGCTATCATCAGCTAAAGCTGGTTGTTGGGTTTCCTTTGAACTTGGATTTTGCATCTGGGTTTTGGTTTTCTGCGTAGGAATTCATGGAAGAAGTTGCCATTCCTCATTACTTTCTCTGCCCAATTTCTCTTGAGATCATGAGAGATCCAGTGACTCTCTGCAGCGGAATAACATACGATAGAGAAAGCATCGAGCAGTGGATATTTTGCAGCAAGAACAAGACATGCCCAATCACAAGGCAGCCATTGCCCGATCTTGATATGACTCCCAATCACACTCTTCGGCGATTGATTCAGGCATGGTGTGTCACCAATGCAGCAAATGGAATTGAAAGGATTCCAACGCCAAAGCCTCCTGTGGACAAGGAGCAAATCATCAAGCTCCTTGAGGAGGCCATGAACGCGCAGACCCAGATCAAATCCCTTCTGAATCTCAAGGAGATCGCCTCGCAAAGCGAGAGGAACAAGCGCGTGATAGAGGCTGCTGGTGCTGTTAGCACCTTGTCTTTCATTGTAAAGAATAATTATACATCAATTGAAGAAGTGACATTGGATGGGGGTATTGAGTCCACAAGAGCGGGTGATGAAGCACTCACAATACTCTACAATCTTCAATTATCTGAAGAGGGCCTTCGCAATCTCGCTGGTAAAAACGCTGATTTTATCCCATCTTTGGTACAAGTCATGCAGGTGGGGGACTACAAATCAAGGGCCTATGCGACGTTGCTTTTGAAATCGATTTTCAAGTTGCTTGATCCAGTTCATTTGCTTGGTTTGAAAGTCGAAGTCCTCCAAGTGATTGTCGATATACTTCGCGATCAGATTTCACACCAAGCCACTAAGGCTGCGTTGGAGATCTTAATTGAGGTATGCCCATGGGGGCGAAATAGGATCAAAGCCGCCAGAGCCGGTGCAGTTTCGGTTTTGATCGAGCTGCTTCTTGACACAGATGAGAGAAGAGCTTGTGAAATGATTCTGGTTGTATTGGATCAGCTATGCAAGTGTGCAGAAGGGAGAGCTGAATTGGTAAGCCACAACGCTGGAATTGCGATTGTGACAAAGAAGATACTGAGGGTTTCGCCGGTGGCGAGCGAAAGGGCGGTGAGGATACTACATTCCATTGCCACCTTTTCAGCCAATTCAACTGTGATACAGGAGATGCTGCAGGTTGGGGTAGTTTCAAAGTTGTGCTTCGTGCTTCAGGTAGATTGTGAAATGAAGAACAAGTTGAAGGCAAAAGAGATTCTCGTCAGACATGCAAAGGCTTGGAAGGACTCCCCTTGTATTCCTCTATATTTGCTATCTTCCTATCCATCCAATATTAGACAGCAGTAGAAGAACGTGGTTTTATTCTTTTTTTTTTTTTTTTTTCACGTAATATATTTCATACACACATACAACATGTTCACAAGCAAAGTTCATAGAATTGTATTTTGTTATTCCTTCTGCAAAGTTTCATGATTCAGAATTTGCTATTATATTTCATGCGTGACAGTTTTTTGCTAATTCTCCCCCCCCCCCCCCGCGTTTGATTTCTACATTTTGGTATGGCTTAAAATTGAAGTGATGAAATGGATAAAACTCTTTTGTAAGACTAAAGGAAAATGGTTTTCTATCATTTGTGGGGAGATCAATATGTGTCACATTCTGCACTCGAGAATTCCCCATTTAGGGTGGTTCTTGAGGTGTGATACGCGTACTTCCGTGAATTTGCACATGTTCCGAACCAGCCTGCACATCAATAATATCTAAGGTAGAGTTGTCTATTAAAGTTCCACTAATACACTTATAATTATCATAAACAAGATTAATAATTTAAATCATCAATAGAAACATAATACGAATGCAAATCATATCTAATAATATGCATAACTATAACCAGAAAAAGATGCGATATCTAATCCCAACCCATTGTTACAACTTTTGTTCGATCTCCGTCGGTCAAAGGTAGCCGACAACCTTACTGATCTAATCTCTATTCTGGGGAACTATCAGTTATCCTCTTCGATATCCTAGATTCCTGTGACACCAAGTGTAGTACCATGAACACGACGATTCAGCAATATATATGAGCAATTATGAATTAACACATGCTATTCTCATTTGATTTAAGGACAAATAAATTAAAGAGACACCAAATAATTATCCTAGGCACATTGTGCATTATAAATAATTTATGCTTTTTGAATCATAAATTGAATACTCATTTTTTTAAGGGTTTTTTTTTTTTGATAATGCAGGGTTCCCATCTCTTTGGGCCAGAATAATCCCTACAGGCCTAGGAGAGAAAGCTGGGTAAAATTTCCCTGTGGCCCTAGTGTGGTAGTGCAGTTTCGGACCCACAACCTCCGAGTGCAAACCGTGGACCTAGGTGGAAGCGCGTCGTCAACACTCCAAAATATAAGACCTTACTTCTAGATGCAATACAAAAAGAAAACAAACTCAGTAACTAGGTGAGTAAGGGTCGATCTCACCGAGAGTGTTCACTATTTCTTCCTTCTTTTATATATTTATTCCGACCGATTCTAACAAAACACTAAATGGGGGGTGGGGGGATTTGGAATTTTGATCAAACTGATTATGATTGATTAAAATAAAACTAAATTAATAACAAAAATCAATGGATCAAAGCTTCAATTCTTCGGTTCAATCTTACCCTCACAGTTGATGGAACAATCAATCAATTGTAACATTATTCTACCCTTCAATGAAACTAATAATCTTAGGTAACAACAAGCTCTGCTACCCGA
This sequence comes from Camphora micrantha, assembly GCA_003546025.1. Lineage (NCBI taxonomy): Eukaryota > Viridiplantae > Streptophyta > Magnoliopsida > Laurales > Lauraceae > Camphora > Camphora micrantha. The sequence continues at coordinate 40,092,334 of QPKB01000005.1, forward strand.
AATTTCCCTTGATTCCTCACTAATGAAACAAGCTCTCCATTAGCTTCTAACCACTATACAATTTAAAACAAGTTCTCTAAATTTAATATAATGGCAGCATTACTATTGAGGGAATTAGATTATTTTAAGCAACAATCAAGCAAGTTCGGACTGTTTAACTTAACTCATGATAATCATAGCAATAAACGAAAGATTCTCCGCAATCATATATCACCATTTACTACAATCGATTAGGAACAATATCTATTACGTAATATAATTCCCAAATCTAGCAATTAGCAATAATCTGATCAATCTAATGGGCCCTGATTAAATCGACCAAGCCAAATATCAATAAAAACAATTAAAATAGATTATCATGAGAGATTTCATAAGAGAAGGGAGAAATAACGTTACTGAATTGATTCAACCATCAAACTGCAATGAAGGTTCGAAATCCCCTTGAACTAAATTGAAAAACCTAGCCTGACATGCTTAAATATGAAAACCCTAGAATATTTTTGTTTTTTCTGCCGTCCTCCTTCTGACTCCCCTTAAAGAAGCCTTAAATAGATATATAAAACATATGATAACTTCCCCAAAACGTGTACAACTCAAATCCCAAAATTTTAGGTAATTCAAAACGGATTGACAGAAATCCAAGAAATTGTGCTGCAACTTTTGAGGCATTTTTCTATCATATAACGGTGGGATCTTGACTTGGTCTCTTCATGAAAGTTGTATCCCTAGATGTGTAGATGATTCTAGGATTTGAATCACCTGATTTGGACTTCGGAAACTCAAGTTATGGCCCATTGAAGTCTATTGGTTCGGACAGGAATCTCGGATCAACTTTCCAGGCCTGACTTTGAAGCAACGCTTGGAGGCCCAAACGAACTCGGATTTTTGTGAGCCAGACCTTTGTGAAAAGCTTAAGATGTCCTCTAAAAACTTCATGAGGACCACTTTCTCGTGCCGAAACTCTAACGCCATCCCGCCATCCAAACCTCAATTGAAGCTCTAGGGATCAAATCTGCCTAAAAGCTGAAAACTTTGCATAATATATTCCATATCCATTCTTTTACCTTCAATGCTTCCCTAATTCAATAAACATATTAATCAACACACTTAAACACAAAATACATGATAAAACTAAATATTAAGGTATTAAAAATATCAAATATTATGCTCTTATCACTAGGCCAACTGAGCTACCCCTCGGGGTTACTCGCTTTTCTAGTTTGTTACTATTTTGCTCATCTTCTCCGATAGATCGAGATCCAATAAAGAGCGACTCTTGTTGGGATGTCATCAGTGACCTGACCAAAAGTTCTCCGGGCTATTTGGTTCTGGAGTTCCGGTGCTTCAGACGACTTACTACAATAGTCTCAAATAACTAAATCAAATTGCCTACATTCAGACGTTCATTAATGTCTCACACATGTCTCAGGACAATTCCAAGGGTGTTACATAACTCAAACTGTTCAAATGCATATAAGTCCAAGGGTCATGTCCAAGTGAGTCCGGGTCATAATCCAAATTTCATAGTCTTAACGGTTTCTCCCTCGTAAAATCGAGATTCATTTCCTCCAATAGGTCCATTAGAGGGGGCAATAATGACCTTAATTTGAGGTGCACAAACCCCGAGAACCAACTAAGGAAGATGGGGAAGAAGGCGGAGAAATTGGGTTCAAACAAGCCAAAAGGAGCTGTGTCTGACCATGGTCGGATGTGGACCCCCTACTGGTCAGAGATGGAACCAAGTCCGACTAGTCAGACATGGGTCTCTATCTGGCAAGTAGCAGGCCATGTCCAAATGGCCTGTAGTTGGACTGGGCAGTTTCTTCCTCTTCCTTAATTTGGCCAATTTTTGAGGGTAACTACATCAATCATGAGGCATCATTTTAATACTTAATTAGGCATCTAATCATGACATTTATCTAGCAAAGAATTGAGTTAGAGCATGGGTAAAAATCTAGGAATACATACAAATAGAACATGCGATTCATGGAAGACATACAAGGAAATATATTAAAATTCCGAAATTAATCACTTGCCTTGGCCTCTAGCAATCCCAAACAAGTCTCTAATCAAGCCAAATCCAAATGAAATCACCTAGTTACAAAACCCCAAAATTTCAAACATTAAAAGACTCATTTTCAATTTTCACTTGATTAAATTTCGACATTTGTTTGACTCAAGTGTTTAACTTAGTAATTTTACTCTAGTTTTTTCTTGTCTTCTTGCGTTCTATCTTGTGAACCAAATCTGGTAAAAGAAGGGCTAAAATAAAAGCACTTTCAGCAGTTTTTTCATAGAGCAGTTTAGTGCCTAAGAGGTAGAAAGCTAATTTTATGCATCCTCAAAACATGAGCTAGAACTGAACTAACTACTATAAAAACTATTGATTACAAACATGCCACTGGATGAGGATAAACTATGGAGAAACTATCTAAGGGGGTGTTCAGAAACTGTCACATCCCGGCCCCGAATCACCCTGGCCTAGGGTAATCCCCGAGGTGTGTCACACGTACTCCCACATGCTGTACCTGTCTCGAGCCAAATACAACACATGAAGGAGAGAAAATAACTTTCCATACACGTGAGTTAGGACTCACTAGAACTTATAAAAAGTAATTATTCATGGCGGAAGCTGTATTCATTCATATGAGGATATCAGTTTTCATTCAGTCCATTTAATATTTCAAGTGTAATACGAAAGAATTATACAAATATAAACATTGTTTTAAAAAAGAATGTATATAAAAGAACCTTATATAACAATACCAAAAGTATAAACAAAAGAATAACTACACTTAGTGTGACCCACACAAAAAGGGGCTAGCCACGCGAACTATCCACAAAATCCAAAATATTCATTACGCACTCCGAGGAAGGAGAAGTCTATGTTGGCCCTAGCTCTGGCCACTCTTCTAATCCTGAAGGTACCTCCTGGGTAGCCTTCTCTCCCTCCTTGGCCTCCTTAAGGCTGGAGGTTGTACCTGTGACTGTGACACCAAGAATAGCATCATGAATACGACGATTCGGCAAGTATAGGCATTAATAATAAATCACATGATGTATCAAATCGAATTTATAGAAAATTGATTAAAAGATGTCAATATCAAGTGACAACTAAGCAATTGTACCAAGATCGAATAATGCATGCTTTACGAATCAATGGGGAAATAAAACACACTAGTTGGCTACTACATTAAGCTCATCCTCTGAGCGAATCTAGTTGGGATGTCACCAGCGGCCCGGCCAAAGGCTAACTGGCTACCCAGTTCTGGAGTTCTAGTGCTCTAGTTGATCTACTGCAGTGATCTCAAATAACTAAACCAAGTTTAACCCCATCGGGTATCTCGAGGTTGAAGCTCAGTAGTGCCAGACCAATCGAGTCAAATAAATACACACATGAGTAAGATTCTGTTTACTTGAATCGAATCGAATCATTTATATTCAGAATATTTCACTCATAAACTTACTCGCTTGAATTTCAATTCAATTGAATATTATATAACCGTACAAGTAAAACGAATGGAAACAAAACAATTTATGCATATAAATCATTCTTTAGAATTTGGAAAGTGAATGGAAAATACATCTCAATATGCGCATGCATTGATTAAGAAGAATCAAGGGTCATTTACTAGGCTCTCGTCCTCCACATTCTCACACGATGAGGTTCAGAGATTTGGTGTATAGCTATTTTTAATTTGGTGCCACATTGTATAAGTGTAGTGTGCCGGGTTCTCTGAGCTTCATCTATGATAAGATGTTAGACGAAAGATAAAATTTCACATGAGATGATCTTAGCCTCAATAATTTCTCACGTGATTAATTACCATTGGTCCGTTGATCTCATCAAATGTACCATTTTCTAGGGTCCTATAAATCCCTCAGAGTTCAAGATCCTAATTAGTTTAGTATATACACAAGTTAAGGGTATTTCTTTACTTTTAGTGTGCAAAAAGAAGTAAGAAATTATTATTATTTTATTTTATATATTTTTTTTCATAAGAAAAAAAAATTGGGCCCAACAGAAGCTGATGTGAATTTAAATTCAATCTTTTAATACTGCAAGTGCACAGTTGTCTTTTTGAGACAGTGGCAAATACAGGTCGAATCCCACAAGGAGCACTACTAAGTTAAAATTCAAAATCTGATTTTTTTATCAAAGATTAATAAGCAATTGAGATCCAAGAAAAGAAATTAGAGAAAAAAAATTCAGAAACACAAAATAATTAAATATGTAAAACAGATCAGAGCATCCAAAATCCACTAAGTAAGATAATTAATCCATCCATGCAATTATTCTACTATTTGTCCCAAAAATATCTCAGATCTTAAACAAATCAATGTTTAATTTGGATCCGGAAGATTTGTCTTTTGCAAAAATCAATTTTTAATAATAAGGTCACAACCCAAGACCTCCTTCACCTCATAAAAGAATGAAAAATCATAAGCATGACTCATCAAATTAAGCATAAATTATCAAAGGATCTCAGCCCTAAGCACAATCTATCAAAATAAGTATAAATCATCAAACTATTTTCATTAGAAATCAAAACAGAGGCTGCCTAAGGCATGAAGACAGATCTATTATTCTAATAGAGCATGTATTTTGAAAGAGACAAAAAATAATAGAAAAATCACATAAATTAAATAAAAAATCTACTTAGCTTCATCTGTATGCCCCAATCCAGAAATCTAGCCAGCCATTGAAAAGAACTCCATATGTAATTTCATTGATAGCATCTCCTTGTACATGAATTGTCTCTCAAAAATCTCTCTTCTAAAATTCCTAATTTCTGGAACAGGGCTCCATAATACCCAAAAATAACTATTAAATTCTATTAATTATGAAAATAGGAGAAAGAGGAAAGAGAGAGGTAAGGACGTCCAAGGGGAGGGAGAGTTCTCTCCCGTATGCTACTCTTTGGCTCCTTTTATTTCTCCGGTTATCTATCAGATACATTGAATGTAGACACCTTTTCTTCAATTCTGTTTTATCTTTATTGATAAGGTACATATCTTATCCTTTTTGAATTTGAATGAGGTGGAAGCTTCTGGAAACCTCTGGGTGGCTTGGCTAATCTTCAGATGGGGTCCCACAAAGGATGTGCAGCAATTGATTATCAATGGTGTAGATTTAATTGCAATCCCGTCTAAAAATGAACATGAAAATCTCTGGGCCCATAACTTTGTCAATATAGCTCTGATTTGCATGTTCTTGGGCTCCACAGATATCTACTCTGAATAAGCTTTCCAATGGTAGGTAAATTTCATCGATCCGACGGTCAGATTGAAAGTTATGGCCATTTGAAGATGAGTTGTCCTGAGAAAAACGGGATTAACTTCTAGAATTTGATTTGCAATGGATTTTATCTCTACACAACTTTCATTTTTGAAAGGACATCAGATGTGGATGATTCAAATTCTTCTTCTTTTGTTCCAATCAAAATTGTACTCTTTAAATTATCCATCAATAATTTCAAAGTTGCAACTACTGTGGACCCTGCCATGTGGGACATTTCATCTGCTTGAAGAGTGGGCCCTATGAGAAGTCTTCTATTGTAGTTAGGACTCTTCCACTGACATGATGAGTGGACCCCTCCTTTGATTAATTTGCATATGGCTTGTGTGTGGGGTCCACATGGTGAATTCTTCAATTTACTTCAATTTAGCAATGCAGGGCCCAGGATGACAATGTGTGCTTGAAAGTGGATTCCGTGACAGAGGCCTGCAATTCTCATTTTCTGCACATTCTAATTCAACACATCAAATACTGAAGAGCCCATATTGAAGCGGGACCCATCCGGACAGAGTTCTACTCCAACTGGGACTCTTCGGAGAAAATTTGCAAAACATTCTAAGTTAATACAGAAAATGTATGAAAAGTATGAAAATTCAGGTTCGTAGGTGAAAATGCATGAAATGATGAAATCATATGAATAATGATGCAATTCACCTAATTAAATCCATAATTAATCCTAAAATGATACGTAAATGTGCAAATTTTTGAACTCAACAGAAGCCCTTCTCGCTATAGCGAGGTCCATCCTCGCTATAGCGAGGAGCACATGTTGTGCCCATTTCACCTTTCACCTGCACATACATGTTTGTTTTTCCTTCCACTTATATTTTCAACATGACATAACACATGTCATCAACCAAGCTACCCATTTCACCATCTCACATGCATTTATGTATACAAGATTCCACATGGGCATATATTCATATAAAGTATTCCATCCACTTCAATTTCCTGCACATGCATTAGCTAAAATGCTCCCTGCACATGCATTTGATTAAATGCTCCCCTAGCACATAAATACATGTACACCTACATGCGTTCCATTGATTATTTAATTACACTATTTCATCACTAATCCCATCTCTTCTTTACCTTACTAAATTAAGACTACTAACACCCAAAAAATCAAACCCATCCATATACATTCTCCATTTGAACAAAGAGGCTAATCACAGTAGAAAAGAAAACAAAAGAGAATTTAATAACTAATCAAGGAATTAGACAACATGCATTAGAGTTAAAGCTTATACTTGCCTCAAATTAGCTTTCCAAGCCCTTTTCTCTAACTTTTGCCCAAAAGATTCAAAAACCTCAAATAACAAACCCTAATAAAAATCCAAATGAAAAATGCCATGAATGATTATGAATGACTATAAATGAGTCTCTTGAATCCATTTCAACTCAAAAGCATAAAAAGAATGGGGTTTGATTCTTGCCTATGAAGAAATCAGAAATTTGGAGTTGGAGAAGAAATGGGTTCTTGGAAACAAGAGATGAAGAGGATAAATAAGATGAAGAAGAAGACCTCCACACTTGCCTTCACTTGTATAAATACTAAAGTGATTGGAGAAAGGAAGAGAAATTGAAAGGAAAAAGGAGAAAGGAGGTTCTCTCCCTCTCTCCACTCTCAACATACACCAACCGAATGGAGTGAAATGGGGTTGAGTTGTTTTAAAGTGATAAGGATGTGCCTTTTGCACAAAAGTCCACTAATTTTGTATATTTCCATTTTAAGTCAAATGAGGGCCCACATACTCCATATGTGCTCAAATGAAGTAGGGTTCAATACGAAAGTTGACGTATTCGTCGAAACACACGCGTTGACGCCAAGATGACGTGCAAATGATGCAAAAATGAGAAAATCACTAATTACGAAAAAACCTTTGACTCTACTCAACCGAGTCAAATAGCTCCCCAGTCACCTATTCAAGGTTCAAGGCTCAACTAACTCAGCCTATAAAGGCTAATAAACACAAATTACCATAATTAACAACTAAGCATAATTAATTTAGTTAAATCACACTTAATTAGCATTAATCAGGGTTACATTGGGTCGAGGTGTAACAGAAACGCTGAAATTAAGATCTTATTTTGTAATTTAGAGCTTAGTTACATATTTGATGGTTTGGCAAAACTCCAATTATATTTTCTATTTTTAAAGCTAGAAGGGGCTGCTCTTTTTTAGGAATTTCTTAGTTAAAGTGGATAAAAGTGGACAATGCACAATCTTCAAGTGTTGTTTTTAACAAAAATAACTCTATAAATTTTCAAAATGATGCAGATGGTGGATTCTAAATAATAATATTTAAGAGGTATGCCCCAATTATCCCATGAATTAAATAAGAGCTCCCTTTTATAACCTTACCAAACAGATTAATTGAAAAAAGTTCTAACTACTGTGATTTTGGGGCCATTAAAAAAATTATTAAACCATCATCAAAATGTGCCCATTAGGGTACGCCTTTACACAATCATACCCTCTGTACGAGCACTCTTGGGTTGGAGTGATCAACTTTGAAACTTGTAACTGAACTTTCTTCCATGTTTTGGTCACGTTTGGCAATCTAATCACGGAGGACTCCTCATCAGTGTTTCACAAATTAAAGAAACCTTGTGTTTGGCAATTACAAGTCCCCATGGATTTGGCCAGTCCAAAATCCTCACTTTTGAGGATTTTTCAGATTTGAGATTTCTCATAGGATTTAAAAATCCTCACTTTTGCATATTTGAGATTATACTAATTTTTTGTTAACTTTTTTTTTTTTTTGGCTGCTTATAGGAGTTGAAGGGGAAGAAAAAACATGGGCACATTCCCCAAAAGCTTCAATGAAGCAAGTATACAAGCTCTTTAGAGCCTAAAAAGAATGAAAGAAGAATAGCAAAAAACCTTTTAACAAAGACACCTCATAGAAGCAAACATTAAAAGTAGAGGAACACTCTCAAAAAAATGAAAAAAGCAATCATAAGATGACCTTTGAGCAGAGCTTGGGAGACCTAAGGCTGCATCACTGATCTATTCAAGCTATTGCCTCCTAAGTCCAAGAAGTGAGACAAAAACGTTATTGAAGGTTTCATAATTTCTGAAACTCCAAATATAGAACTATGACGTTAAAATTCACCATTGCTGCCCATTGTTTGGCAACTTCAGCTTCATATCTGCCTTCTAAGATTACCGACCAGACAATAGAGGTAGAGAGAGGATGAAGCACAATTTCTCCAAATTCCTAAAAAATCCAAGACCAAGTAAAAGAAGAAATGGAGTGGTGCATGATTCTTCATTTCTGCAACAGAGCAGGCACCTAGAGGTAGGGGTGTTCATGGGCCGGGCAAAGGAATATCCAAGCCCGGCCCGGCTTCCAAACAGCCTGTCACACATCAGGTTATCAGGAGTTGTCCCAAGCCCGACCCGCCTTGAATCATGTAAGCCCGAGCCCAGCCCGCAAATAAAATATAATTTAATAAGAGAGATAAAATTATATGCTATCGTATGTAGCCCATTTGGTTTCGTCTTGACAGTGTCAATGAAAGTATCACTCTTTGAATCCCATAACCTATAGCCGTTTCGATTATTATTTTTCAATCGGGTCGGGCCGGACTTTGGGCTCTCTACAATTGAGTCCTAGCCCAGTCCGTCTATTAAACGGGCCTATCAAAGATGTCCAAGCCTGGCCCTAGTATTAAAAACAAAGGTCCAAGCCCCGTCCAAGTCGGGCTGGGCCTAGGCCGGGGTCGAGCTAGCCCGGTCCATGAACACCCCTACCTATAGGCAAGATTGACGCCAATTCATTTCACCCGAGCTCCATATTAGAGTAGAAATGGATGGCCTAATAAGTTGATTCCAAACAATAATCGACTAAAAGCAAAGAGAACATGAGTTCTCACTATATTCCATGCTTCTTTTAAGGAAAAAAAAATGCCTGAAGAATTAGCCCACCAAGTAGCAAAATCAGTGGCTGGTTGGGGAGAAAGAGGCAGAAAAAATAAATGATTGAAGGTATTGCTTGATAGATTCATGGAGGTAATCTTGAACCTAACAACTTTGGCCATTAATTAGAGAAGAAACTTTCTCAAAGTGGGAGAAATAGGAATGAGGGAAAGCATCATTAATTGTGTTATTAGCCAGCCAGAAGTCATACTAAATAAAATTATTGGTTTGCCATCATTAATTTTCCATTTGCTGCCTAAATGAAGAAATGGGTTTCCAGCATTCCAAATAGAAGTTTTCATGTGTAGGAACCAAGAACTGAGTTTCCAGCATTCCAAATAGAAATTTTGTTGAGAGTATCCTACTCTAAACCAACAAGAACATAAAGTGGAAATGATTAGTCGTAACCATCCTAGCTTGAGGAGACAAGCCACGTTCATTTCAGCCACCCTACGGATACCCTATCCTCCTTCCAATGTTAGTTTGAAAATGACTTCCTAGCGAACCAGGCTCTTCTTAAAGGCTTAATAGCCGGCAGACCAGAGAAAATTCCTCATTATTTTTACAGTTGCGAGCCTGACTTTCTTTGATGGAGGAATTGATAGGGATATGTGAATCGACATACTTACCAAATCATGACACACCAGTAGCAAACGAGGAGCGAAGGATAAGAAGTTTTTATTCCCATCAAAGAGTTTAGCTCTCATAGAATCCAAGAACCTAGCAAAGTAATCGAACCTAGGACAACCAAAGAAGATATGAACCCCGAAGTAAAAGGTCAGGGGAGAGGCCACTAGGATGTTCAACTGAGAGGTGATGAATCTTCTTCTCCTATGATTACACTTCTCAAAGAAAATGTGGCTCTTGGAGAGATAGAAAATTTGGCTCACAACATTTTGATATTTAGCACTAAGGGATTTAATGTTTTTAATGCCCCAAAGATTAGTTTTCAAGAAGAACAACCGGTGATTAGTGTAAAGAAGAAGACATGGGGTAGAGGGGACCTTCGAAGAAACAAGCTTAATGACTGTTTTTCTTTTTTGTTTGAAGCATTTTGATATTTAAAGACTTTTAAATAAATTCACCCTAGAATTCATTGACATCCGGACTCCTCAATTTATACAAAAGAGATACACTGATGAGATAATAAGTTTAAATTCAGACTCTTAATCTATCCCTAGAATTTCTAACAACCTAAACCTAATCTCTAACGTTCCCCCTCAATTAGATGCTCCTTTCTCAAAAAGGATCCCTAATTGTTAACATAAATAAAATAAAACCATTTTGATCTTTGAGAAATAAATGATAATTCTTTTTGATAGAAATAAGATCTTTAAGTCTTCATGGGGATCGCCGTCTGTCTGTGGATCCATCACTGTCACTACCCACTCCTCTCAAGTCTGTCTGTGTTGGTGGTCCAGTAGATCAGATCTAACGCGACTCCAGAAGCTTTGATCAATGAAGATTTGATGAAGATGACGAGATCATAAGGCTTGAATGCTAGAATCGATGGAGGAAAAAGAGGGAATTTGATTGATTTTATTGAAAACATAAAAATTGACGGTGATTATTTCAGAAGATAGGACTGTACCCAGCTTGATCGTAAGATCATCACTGGGCGCGGCTCTGATACCATAAAGACTTTTAGATAAATTCACCATAGAATTCATTGACATCTATACTACTCAATTTATACAAGAGAGATACACTGATGAGATAATTAGCAAACTCTTAATCTATCCCTACAATTTCTAACAACCTAAACCTAATCTCTAATAATATTGAGGCTCAACACTTCTTCAACAAGAATGAATCGATAAGGTGATAAAGGATCACCCTGTCTAGAGCCTCCAAAAGAATCAAGGAAACCATAGGGGCTCCAGTAAATTTGGGCAAATCCTTTTGAAATGCACATAAGCTCTTTTATTATACTAATCCAAGTATGAGAGAAGTTGGGAATTTTTAAGGCTCTAAGGAGAAATGATCATTTAAGCCTATCAAAAGCTTTTGTGATATGCATTTTGTTGGCAAAAAGCTCCATCTTTGATTTTGGAACTCAATTTTTGGAATAATTCATGGGCAAGAGTTGAATGCTGGTAAATTAAACGGCCCCTCACAAAAGCAGCCTAGTGAGGAAAGATTAGGGAAGGGAGAATAGTAGAGAGTTTTTTGGCCAAAGTTTCGGAAACAATTTTATAGGAGAAATTCAAAAGGCTTATTGGGCCAAAATCTATAGAAGAAGTAAGGGATTGGTTTCTTGGGACTAAAGCCAAAAAGTAAGGGTTCAAGTACTGGAGGAGGCGGCTAGAAATGAACAAGTGTTGGACCGATAGAGTAACATCCTTACCAACAATAATCCAAGCAGAAGTAAAGAAAGTACCTGTAAAACCATCTTGACCTTGAGAGCTATTTTTCTCATGCCAAAAACCGTCACTTCGATTTCTAGTTTAGTTGGAACAACATTTACACTATGTTTGGGAAGGAGGAAAAATGAGGGGAAGGAAAACAAAGAGAGGGGAAAATGGAGGGAATGTTGACATTGAGGGTGTTTGGGAAGGGAGGAGGGAAAGTGGGGGAGAAATTTGGGGGGAAAAAACGTGTGGGGCCCACTAAAAAAATTTCTTCTCAAAACTAGGAGGAAAATAAGAGGCAAAGAGGGGTATTTGTGTGTAAATTACTGAAATGCCCTTTTTGAAGCTATTTTTCCCAATCCATTTTCCCTCCCCTCCCCTACTTTCCCTCCCTATCCAAACAAGAGGAAGGAAAATTAATTTTCCCTCCCCTCCCCTTCCCTCCCCCCTTCCCAAACATAGTGTTAGGTAAGCATTATGGGCATCTGAGATAGATGGGACAACCACATTGAAAAGGTCTTCATCCATTTGAATGGGAAGTTGCTTATATAGGTTGGAGAAGTAGTCTACAACCAAACCTTGAATTTGAATCGGTTCTATACCTTTATACCATCCACCAATATGCTATCAATTCTATTGTAGTTGCCCCTCTTAGTTGACATGTGGAAGAGCATTTTACTTCTATCCCCTTCTCTAAGCCACGTAACTTTTGATTTTTGTCTCCAATGAGTATCGTACGCTTGAAGCCGATTATATAAAATGGATTGCACCGAATTTAGACCCTTAAGATTCTTTTTGGACGGAGCTGAGTTTAAGGAGCTTTGGCAATAAAGATGATTGTGTTCAATAGCTTCGATATTAGACTTAAGATTGCCAAAAGTATTCTTTGTTCCACCTTTTCAGATGAAGCTTCAATTGTTTGAGTTTTTGGATCAGAACAAATTGAGAGTTTCCAGGACATGGGAGGTTCCATTTGAGAGCCACCGTATCTAGTAAAAACGTTAGGAATATTTTATGTTTTGAATGACCTTTTCTCTTCATGATTAGAAGAGATTAGGATGATATATTTATAATGTGGATTTGGTTAGATTACATTGAGATTCAAAGAATTGAGATGCAGAAAATCAGGCTACAGATTGTCCTAATTTGAATCAAATCTTAAGATATTATCGAGTTTCATTAACACTCCTCCTCAGGTGAAACCCGGTCGACACACTTTTGGCGGCACGCATTTTTTCCGCACCGAGTTGTTCCTCCACCTGGGATTCGAACTCACGACCAATTGTCTGTGATACTATAAAAACGTTAGAAATACTTTGTGTTCTGAATGGCCTTTTTTCTTCATGATGAGAAGAGATAAGGATGATATATTTCTAATGTTGATTTGGTTAGATTACACTGAAATCCATAGAATTGAGATGCAGAAAATCGGGGCTACAGATTGTCTTGATTTGGATTTAATCTTAAGATATGACACAAAGAATTTGAAAACTTGTTAAATTTGGCCTTGATTGAATTTCCTTGACTGTCGCGTTCTTGTCTATCCATCTTTGACTTCTTTGATTGCATATCATTGACTGTTGCATCTTTGTTTGTCAATATTTGATTGAGATTGCTGTCAATATTATCTGATTGGGTTTGTGGGACTGAGCCAATGTTGGATTGAGTCTGCTGGACCGGATCAATGTTGAGTTTCATTTCTTTGGCCTCTTCTTCAATATCCAGGAAGGATGGGTGATGGGACCACATTTCTTTGAGTTTGAAAGGGTGGTTTTTTTTCCCATAACTGGAAGTTTATGGGATAGACGAAGAGGGGTGTGGTATGAAGCCAATCTTGAGAGGTGAGAGATAGCTTGATTGATAGAGAATTCTAACAATTTATTGTTGGTGAGAGCCCTATCCTGATGAGCAGTAACATATATAGGAGGCCCCTTTCCTATTATTGAACCAGGTAAAGTGATTCCATTTGTACCCAAAGTCTTTTAGGCCTGAAGAGGTCATCATAAAATTAAGCTCATTGGTAGAGGAAAAGGAAGGAGGCATGAGACTAAGTTTTTCATATGCCATCAGGATAGCAGTAAAAACTCCCGAGATACACCAAGGAAATTTCGTAGGGGCTGTAAGAGAAAGATATCTTCAGAGATCCCTACTTTGAACATAATTGGTTGACCCATAAATCCTAGTTTGGAGACATTTAAGGCTATTAGAGGGGTTGGTGAAAGAAACATTAATGAGTTATTTTTGCTGAGAATAAAAATGAGGGAAATATTGAGGTTGGAGGTGGTTTTAAAGAGATACCATAGAGAACTGACTGAAATGGGGTTGTTGGAGAAGAAGCCATCAAAGCCTAGGGAGTTTTGCAAAGGAGGTGTAATACCCCAACCCCACTTAAGTGTGATTAATACCTAATTAAACTTGATTAGGTGTCTAATATTTGTTTTGGATGGTTTTGTGATGGATTAGGTAGATTAGTGAGGTTTTGAGCCAATTCATATAGCACTAGCTATTACCTTTTGAATAATTTTGGGTTGTACATATGTTTATAGTTTTCGTAGGTTTTCATATGCATTGTATAGAGCATGATGTCACCTTCGATTTTTTTGTTTGGACCCGACTCATTGGGATTCATCTTGACCCGTATCCAACCCATGCAAGCCCAAAAGCCCTTTTCTAAGATTATCCTAATGGAGCTGGACTTGCATACAGCATTTACCAAAATTCTCATTTAAAAACCAAACCCCAACCATTTCAGCCGATCCTCCTTTTCTTCCATTCCAGCTGAGATTCTCCCCTTCTTCTCTTCATTTTTTCTTCTCCTTTCTTCCAATCCAAAGTATAGAAGACTTGCATGTCAATTTGGAGCAAGGAGTTGGCCTCTTCATCATATTCGTCACCTTCCCGTCTCCTTAAATTGTCAAGAACTCCTCCTCCAACCTCATGTACTACAATAGGTAAGAATCTCAACTCCTATTTTAGATTTTTGGTTTGAAGTTGAGGCAAGAGACTCCTTTACATCTCATGCATGCATTTTCATCATCAATTTGGCATGATTCTCTTATTAGGGCTTGTGAAATTGGGGATTTTGCTTGGATTGAGCCAAAGAGAAGGATTAGTGTTGAAAGGCACCAAATGAAGCAAGTAATGAGCAATTTTGATTCATACATGTTGATGATTTTGTGATTGCACAATATAATGGTATTGATTGTCAATTTTTGTCCTTTTCTTTCAAAAATTAGATTAATATTGAAATTGGTTCTTAGAATGGAATGGATTGATGAATGAAATATATATGAGTTTTGGATGGAATGTAGGAGATCATTGGAGGCTCAAATTGTGTAGATATTGGTCTTTGAAAAGATTGGGAGAGAAAACGGATAGCCTTAGAATGGAGAAAAAGAAGTTGTAGATTTTTTATGCAATTTCTGGACTGTGAGCTCGAGCGCATGAATCCCCGCTTGAGTTCACATGCTTTTTGGATGTTATATGTATTATTTGTGTTATTTCGCAATTTGTTACCACAATTATTTTTCAAATGTTATCGTATATTGATGTCATATTCGAACGGAGTAAGCATGTGATTCGATTCGATTGAAAATTATTCAAAATTATAGAATGAAAATAAATGGATTCAATTATAAATGATTTGAATAGAAAAGTCTTACTCCAATTTTATTAGTATTGAATTCGAATGGTTCGACACTGCTTAGCTTCACCAAACGATACTCGACGGGGTTAAAGCTTGGTTTAGTTTTTCGAGCCCACTACAGTAGGTTGTCTGGACCACCAGAACTCCAGAACCAGGTAGCTAGGAGAACCTTTAGCCTGGTCGATGGTGACATCCCAACTGGACTCACTCTCTATCGAACAGGATGAGCAAAATGTAGTAGCCAACTATAAAAGTAAGTATTCGATCTATGATTCGAAAAGCGTGACTTATTGATTATGCACAATGTGCCTAGTGGACTAATGTTTGATATCTTTAAATTATGTATCTTTAAATTCAAATTAGAACAACATGTGTTAATTCATAATTGCTTATACTTTGTTGGATCGTCATATTCATGGTGCTACACTTGGTGTCACAGGAATCCATGAAGTTGAGGAGGAGAACTAGCTGTACCTCCATGATTAGAGTGAAAGAAATTTTAAGGATATCAGCTAGCTTTGATAGTCGGAGGGGTTTAGGATTAAACAATGCATTATGTTATCTTGCACTTAGTTTATGGTTATGCATATGTGATGAGTTCACAAAAGATACACTTTCATAGCATTATTTTATGAATTTTCAAAGATAAAAGAACTCAAGACATTATTTTTAACATAAAAATAATAAATTTCCTCCCTATCATGCTTTGCTCATATTTTTCCATTATAGATGGCCATTTGTATGCATTTATATGAGTTCCAATGGCTTCCATACAAAATATGTTATTTTCAATTATGTTAATTTCTCTTTGTAGGTGTTAATTGATTAATTTAAGAATTAAATTGAGATTCAAGAGTTAAAGAGAGTAAAAATAAGTTTGGAAGACAATTGGATGAAGAAATGACAAAGTTAGGCCAATAATAAGAAGAAAAATGAAAGACCTGGGTTGGTATTTTAACTATATCCTTTTACTCGGGTGTATTATTAAGGTGATTTCAGAAGCATTGGAAATGTTGTTCTAAGGTCTACAAATCATATTTCACAACATTTTTTTCAATTTCGGACATTTCAGGGGTCAAAATCGCACATCAATCTGGGAATTGTTTTCTAATACAGGAATCACATTCATATGTTCATATTTTCATTCATGTGAAGTCTCACATTGGAAATAAACCAAAAGAGAGTAAGGCAAATGTTTATATATAAAGAAGGGAACTCTAGGCATTAGAGACACAAGCAAGGAGAGCCACCTCCTCTTTACTTAAGCTATTCATGTAATTGAGAGCAATTGTAGAGAGAAAGTGCGGAATGCTATGTAAAAATTGAAGATTTGGAATAAAAGTTTTATCTTCCCCAATGGGTGGCTAATCACTTTGATTGGATATTCTAGAGAAAGCTAAGTTAATGCTATTCATTTTGCTTATGCTCTTAATTCCCTTTGTTTATGTGTTTAACATGCTAGAATAGATTTTTCTTCATTACAATGTATTACCTTCCATGCTTATTTTCTATCTTAGCATTCTTTTTACTATCTATGCTTAAGTTTGATAAATCATGCTTAGGAGTTAATTTCTTTTGATGGTTTATGCTTACTTTTGATAGATAGTCATTAGGAATCTTTTCTTTTATGAATAAAAGAAAGTCTTAACTATTAGATTGTTAATTTCTATATTAGAGCTTTAAAGTTATAATTTCCAAATCTAAGCTTTGATTTGTCATTAGATTTGAGTATTTGTTTGAGAAAAGAGAAGATCATTAGTATTGGATTAGCGTCACTTAATGGATTCTAGATGGTTCAATTTATTCATTAGTATTGCTTGTTGCTTATTTTACTTACTTAGTTAGATTCTATTCACATTCCCACACACTTATTCACTTGTTTTATTCTCACACTCCATTTTTCTATCCACACCATCATATCCATTAGCTTGTTTGTTCTTACCTTTAATGTGTTTGTTTTTATTCCCCATTTGATTTTACACTATTTTATCACACTTATTTTCATCTCCATCCATTCATTCCCTATCTTACTCACTTGTTATTAGCTCATTTCCATGGATGTTTTTATTTTCTTTTTATCTTGATCTTTCACTTCTTGTTTTCACACACTTATCCATTTGATCCATTTAACATTGTTCATTTATTCTTGTTATTAACCTTGTTATTTTTCATTTGTCATTAACTTTGTTACCAACCTGTTACTAACATTGTTCTCACTTGAGTTCTTCTATTTCTACTAATATCTCTTTGTTATCTAGTTTTTTGTTTTCTTTTAGTTTGCATTTTTTTATTTCCCATGTTATTATCTTGTTTCTTGTTTTTATTGTTTTTGTTATCTCTATTTGCATTTGTTAGCTATATTTGAGTTGATACTCCTTTTCATTGATCATTGTTATTTTCCTTGTAACGATCCTCGTGGGAACGATATTCGGACTTCCATAGTCTATATTACTTGAGACAACCGTATAATTGCGGAAATGTCGCATCAATATGATCAGGTATGATTGCATTTGTCTTAGGAACATGTTTCAACTAAGGTAAAGTATCTAGTAGTTTTCATCATTAGAGTACTTTTGTACATTGCATGTTTGAGGGATTTAAATTAGTAATCTTATTAAATGATAGATTGTAAGGTGTGTTATTAGAACTTTAATGGACTATTCAGGCTTTGATATTAATGATGTATAGACTTCCGCAAATTAAAAGTAATTGACATGTGTCAGTGAGTAATCCTCACACGTTTGAAGTGGAATCTTCTCCTTCGTAGATTCGGACTTGGTTCAGAACATGTGCGAACTCACAGGAGTACATTTGTCACACCTCGGGAATCGCCCTAATTGGAGATTTCTCGGGCCCGGGATATGATAGGAAGAGAAATAGTCACGGGCTTAAAAAGAAAAATAATGTCGGGAGAGTGAATGGAAACCATAGGAAGAAGAAATCTAGGGGTGGGGGAGTTGGCAATTACCCTACAATTCCAAAAAATGGCTTTAATCATTGATTAATGGTGGCTGAAGGGGTTTTAAAACCTGAGCTCCTTGTCTTTGGTCCAGCAGAAAAGGCCACAAATTCAGCCTTCTCTTTACTCCTTAATTTCTTTGAGTAGGATGAGAAATCCACTTCCAAAGAGATAGTCGGTTGCTCCTAAAAAAGAGCCTCTGCTACAAAAGAAGTAGGGTTTTGATGAGAAGATGCTACTTCTACCAAGACAGGGGGTTGTATCAAAAGAGGAAGAAGCCTCATCAGAGTCTTCTATTTGGGTTACCACTTCGGTTTGGTGAAAAATGAAGCGGGACAGAGAGATTCCTACTGTCGGACCTTGTAATCTATAAGTTAATTAGTGCATTTGTAAAAACACCCTTGGTAATAGTTTAATCTAAACATGGTCAATGGAATAGTCAAATGTGTTTTTATGATATCGTTATGATATTGCTTAATTCAAATGAAGTGAAAGAAGAATAAAGGTTGCTACCAAAATCCCAATACCAATTTGTAGGTGATCATAGTTGCAACCATCGGTTTTGAGTTCCAGTCACGTTAAAAAATAAAAAATAAAAATAAAAAAAGAAAGAAAGAAAAAGATGTTATTGCAACTCCAAGTTTCTCAAATCCAAGACATCGATCCAAAGTAAGCACCATAACAATTGTCTTAATTTTTGTTATTAGAAAATCCCATAAAGGTGAATATGGTTATTCAATATATCTTCTTTTCCTTCACCTACTGTAAGATTAGGAACCAACATATCCAATCAACTATCTAAGATTAGGAGCCAACATCAACCCCATCTCGGCATCTCCCCAACCCAAATCCAACGCCCCACCCCCCCAAAAAAAAAAAATAATAATAATATACTCAATCATATACTCGGTGCTTAGAAGTATGATTACGATCCCAATACATCAGGTGAACTAAATTGAAAAGGTTTTTGGCCACTCAATTCACAATTTCACATGTTCGTTCACAGGTCCCGTGACCTCAACCCAGAACAAGAAAAAACAGTTTGGTTAAGGGTGTAGTATCATGTTGAGCTCCAAGGCAACAAATCGTCATTGAAGATACATGTTTTACTACTTCAGTATGGAAATCGCACACAACCATTCTTTTTGGATCTTTTAAAGTTATAGAGAAATGCAAGCCACATTGAATGTTTTTACACGAACTACATCGAATAGTAAATTTGAGGAAGAGAATTTAAGTAGCAAAATATATCACAACAAAAAATTATATTCCATTAGGGTTAACCTAAACCTCTCACATAGAAGGAATTGAACATATACGTAGAAGAAATCTTTGTCAGTTGGGCTACCTTGAACTCCTCCCTAATTATTATGTAATACAAATTGAGGGCATTTCCTTGTAGCCCACTTCCTGCATAAGTGATAATCATGTTATTCGATAAGATTGACTTCTTCTCATGCATTTTCACAAACTATTGGCACATATTCACCAAATGACCGGATTTTGCATACAACCCACCAATAGGGTTATATGAACAGACACTTCTAGCAAGATAAGCTTGTGAGCATGATCAAGGCAAACTTACGCATTAAAAATACTGCTATTAATAAAAACAACAATCCCTCTGTCCAACCAATATCAAGATTCACCAATCAGTCTCCTTAGGATTAAATACAATGAACGTTCTCACTATATTATAGAAGGACGAAAATCTTCTCTCCTGCAGAGCCCAAAAAGTTGATGTGCAGAGAGCCAACCCTTGAAGTATAGCAACGAAGAAGGCTATATCTCTCTCCTTCTCCTCCTTTGTTGTTAGTCCTTTTTTTTTTAATATTTTTTTTCATATTCCATGTATTTGGAGTAGGAGATAGGAGAGCAGTTACGAAGTGGGAATGTTTTTTTTTTTTTTTTATTGGAGGAAGTTATGGGGTCAGTTAGTTTAGAGATAAGAGAGTGGAGAGAGAGGAGACTTGGCATTAATGGAGATTTTGACACCTCTTTTGATATATTTTCTAAAATGAGGATTTATGGTTTTGGAGGCCTGTGGTTAAATGAAGGCAAACCACATTTCAATAGAGGTATAGATAGATGACACACTTATTTCAAAAGAGGATAGAAATGACAATGATATAAAATAAATAAAAAATATTTGAGAAATTTTAAAAAGAATGACTCACAAGTTTACTAATTAATAAATTTATTTAAAATAATTTGTATTAGTCTGTGTATTTGGTGGTTCTGTAGTCCATGCATAGCACAGGATTTTGTTAGTAATAACTTTTAAGAATGGCCATAATAACTTCATCCATCCTCTCATCCGATTACATTGCATCCCACCACTTGAATGATAATGATACTCATAACATCAGACCCGCCATCTTATATCTCAAGCCATTTGACACGACACCCAACTCAGGCCTGCCAAATTTACCCATTGCAAAGAAGAGCATGGAAGGATAAAAATTCACGAAAAGATTGTAAGGAAAAGAAATGAACAATTCATAATGTTCCCTATAATTTCGATATTCATCTTGCCTTTAGAACCACAATTAAGAAAAGAAAAAAAAGAAAAAAAAGGACCTTGGACGTTTTAAAGATGAGGTTTATTTCTACCGACAGTCTTAAGTAGACCCTTTTGGCATAATGGAGTAATTTTTTTTATTTTTCTTTTTGGGTAAGCAGACATAATAGAGTTATTTGAGGAAAGGAAAAGTCAAACTTCTTGTGCACATATATGCATAGAGTGACCATGATATAAACGTGGATAGTACATATCTTTCTTAGCCTTTTGGACGGTGTAAAGGAGATCAATCATATATACTCATCAAGTTAAAACCGAAAGGATCAAAAGCCGACCAGTGCTCCGTTTTAATTGGAAATGACAGCTACTGCTCGTGACTAGTTTCTGTATTATTGGGCGCACTGTATTATTGGGCGCACAAGGACGAATCGAGACAGTTGATTCATAATTGCTAGTTTTTAAATGAAACTGCAAGTATGGAACGTCAGATGTTTGGTTTGGAAGAAGAAGATATGGTGACATGTGTCTTCCCGGTGGATCCTTCCACAAATATTGTAGGAATTTATTCTAGAGAAAACTCATTATTCAACAATATTCATTAATTTTAATCATTAATTATAGAGGATTTTACTGAAAAATTTTCATTACGTGGGGGGTTGCACGAAATTGTGCCTCTTAACTCACGCAGCACGAAAGTATTCCTCCCGTCATTATAGAGAGTGACGCTAGCGTCACTCATCTCAAGTACTCGTTTGTGCTGGCCGAGTTAGAAGGCATTATTTCATGCAATACCCATGTAATGAGAATTTTCTAGTAAAATCCTCTTAATTATATTATAATGTTTATATAGAATATTTAACGGGAAAAATCCTAGAATTTGGCCATTCCTCACGAAAGGTCCCCGAAGACTGTGTAACACAAATTTGGTTTTACCGCCATTTTTTAAAATTTCTTTATACTTTTTTCCAGGCAATGACAGTGTCTTCTAAAAAATTTTGGGGGACGCTAGCGTCGCTCCTCACAGATCGGTGGAAAAGCTGCGAATACAAGTTTTCAGCCGTTCATATCAGTGGAAAAGCTGCAAATACAAGTTTTCCGCCGTTCATATCGGTGGAAAAAAATGTGCGACTACAAGTTTTTCGCCGTTCATATCGGTGGAAAAAATTTGCGAATACAAGTTTTCCGCCATTCATATTGGTGGAAAAGCCGCGAATACTTAACGTTTTCCACTCTTCATGAGGGTGAAAAAGCTTTTCGCCTGTTCATGAGGGCGGAAAAAGCCACGAATACAAGTTTGCCCCTGTTCATGAGGGCAGAAAAGTCGCGAATACAAGGTTTTCCCTGTTCATAAGGGCGGAAAATTATTGGAACCATTCTTCCATATTACGCTCCATTTTTTTTTTTTTTTTCCTTTCCCTTCTTTTTCACTTTTCAAGATAAATCTCGATAGTATGAAAAAAAAGAAGAAATAAATAGTATGTTGGTCAATAGTAATCTTTATATAAAGACTGTGATACTGTTTTCCTAAGACGATTGAGAGAAAATGGAGTAGGGGAGATAGAAAAGTAGGTGGGAGAAGAGGAAAAAAACAATAAGAGGAAGAAGAGTGTTTTGTGAAAACTACGTAGAGTGACGCTAAGAGCAATGCTAGTATTACACCCCTCGGCGTTAAAAATAAAAACAAAAGAGGTCCTCACGGACTCCATTTGTGCTATGCAATATTCAGGGACCTTTTGTGAGGAATGGCCAAATTTTAAAAAAATTTCCATAAAATCCTCATTTATATAAGTAAATTATTATTAAAAATTGAAAGAAATTCTCCCATGCACATTTGCTCCCGCAGGAGCACGCATCAGGACTATCTCTAAAGTTAGGATGCCCTTAAATTTCACAGGATCCTATGTGACAAATGACACCATAATGCACCGTGTCAAGGTGTGCAAGAGAAAAAAAAAAATTTGCTAAAAGGAGATCATTTATTATAGCAATATAGTTGGTCCAAAAGATTGGCTCTAAGGCCGAGTGTCATTACGAAAGTAGGAAACTGCGTCGGTAGTTTCCTGAAAGGAAGTAGCCAAAGTGACTGCAGCATGATCTCTAGAAGCAACACTAGAAAGCAACAACACCATCCTGGTCCAGCGACGAAGTAAGAGTTGTGTGCAAGAGAAAATTGTTCTAGGAAATTTGCACTTTATAAGAGTTGTGTCCATTATAAGATTAATAATATATAAAATTATGCTAGTCACATTTATAGCCATATGTTCAATCTTGCAGTAACTCACATTTATAGCCATATGCTCAATCTTGCAGTAACTAACGCCTACTCCAAAGGAAGTAAAACTTAAGAGTTGATATATATATTAAAGACGTAGGCATCGATTTTGTAATTAGAGCTCGATTTCGCAATCGATTGCAGAATTGGACTCTAATCTCAAATCAATTTAAGAAATTGGTTTTCAAATCAATTTCAAGAGATAAACTCTATCAATCAATTTGAGAAATTGAATCTCAAATCAATTTCAAGAGATAAGCTCTATCAATCAAATCAATTCAAGTGACTTATCTAACTCAAACCCAAACTATCAAGTTTATTCACCTCAAAGCCAAACTCTCCTACGTATTCGCCTCAAACCCAAACTCTCTAAGAACTTTCCTATGCGTCCACCTCAAACCCAAACTCTAAAGTCTATAAGTTTTTCCTCTAATTTTGAAATTGATTGAGAAGTTGAACATTAATTGCAAAATTGGAACTCCAATTTTGATTTCCTTCCTTTTCTTTTCCACCTAGCTAGTCTCCTCTTTATCTCAACAAATATATATGCAGCAGATAAGTTTCATCAAGATATTCAATCCACAGTCTTCATCTACACGATTTCCTTCTACCATTCATATATTTACCTTCTTTCTTCTATCAAGTTAGTTCAACGGTGGTGGGCCACACCCATCATGTATGGCAAATGGATGGACCAAACATCATTTCATCCTATTCATTTTGCGTCCATGCCATGTCACGTGCCTTTTGTTCCGGGATTCATAGAAGACAAGCACGTGTGAGACATGCCTATGTGAGTTGACATTATCAACAAGCAATTCAATTTGGATTTTTTACAATTAATTATTATCTTTACTCTATTGGTTTTTTTTTTTTTTTTTTTCTGTTTATTTCCTTTTCTACTTGGATCTATGTTTTAATTTTAAATAAATAGAGAACATGTGAAATAATTTTCATTCATTTATAGGTACATTATCCATGCTTTTTTCAATCATTAAGGGTTTATTATTTGAGTTGATTAATTGATATTACTGATTGTCTTTCTTGATTATATAATTTTACTTTGATGTTTTAGTCTGATGTTGAATATTGAATAGATAAACATGAATGGTGAAACAAGAACTTTGATTTTTGGTAAGTAGTTTCTACTTTCTCTCTGTTTTTACTTTGATTATGGATTTTTTCTATTAATTTGTTTTTTTAATTTTCTTTCCTTTTCTCTTTGCATTTCGTGTTTTATTTTATGTTGAAGAAATAAAGAAACCTGAACTTTGATTTGCATTCAGATGTAAAGTAAGTAGAATATATAGGATCTAGCATATGTGGCCTTTTTAAAATAAAGGTATATATCATTCAACATAAATCTCATAAATAAATAAAAATATTATTATTTTAACTTTGGATTTGCTTTTTTTTTTTTCTTTATGTTCAATAGATAGAAAAACATAAACTTCCCATTAATAGCTTTGATTTTGAAATTGGAACTCAGTTTTCTATTTGATTGCGAAATTAGAGATCAATTTTGATTTTAATTTTAATCTGATTTTGAGTTGAGGAAGAAATTTTAGGGATTCGAGAGAGATTTTAGGGATCAAGGAGAAATATTTGAGAGATGCATTCTATTAACAATTACCTCTTTGCACATGAAATATTATTTTTCTGCATATAACTATATTTGGCTTTTCTTCTTTTACACATGAATATTTTCAATTGTGTAAGTAAGTGGCAGGTGAGGGATGGATGCACATGAATATTCTCCGACGATTAATTCGAATTATGAATTTATGATCGATAAGAGACCTATCCAAAGGGGTTAAGGTTTTCTTTTATCTTTTGACAAAGTTTTCTCCTTCAAGAAATACTCTCTATCTTTTATCGTTGGAGCAGTTGGTTGATTTTTACCAATAAAAATCTCTTCTTTCATCTAAATCTTATGAGAACTCAGTTACAAATAAATTAAATATATATTTATTTTTGGGCCCGCACCCTAATTTGCTAGTATATAATTAGAGGGGAGCAATTTCATCCTCAACATCCAAATTATCATTATATGGGCCCCACAGTGGAGTTTGACATTCCACTCATGATAATTTATAAGAGATACAATGGATTACGTTAAATAGGTTTATAGCCTGCATAAAATTTTATCACAAGACAAACATAAAATATATCAAAATGGAAAAACAAAATTCGTATAACCAATCCCACCCACATCTACTTTGATGATGATGATGATGATGATGATGATGGAACGGATATTCGGTCTTACTATTTCAAAAGATTTGAGATTTTCATAAAGTAGGGCCCATGAAGAGCTGTCTGCCTTAAAAATTCTCATAAATAAAACTCCTTATGAATAATAGCAAACATGTACAACTGTTTCTTTGGTATAATTGGTTGCAATCTACATTACAAAGGACTCACGGGCCACTACGCCCTTGTCGTTCCATATCTTATGATCCGAATCCCTCCATAAATAGCAGCAACTACCGCTATCACTCCCTATCATCTACTACACATTCCCTCCTATTTCGCTCCCTTTCATCATTTCCACATCAAATCTCTCCCCCAAACGCCTTCCTTCTTTCTACCTGCATTTCCTCGTAGTATTTCGAATCAGCCCATCCATTTGAATCTACGAATCTTGCGCCGTTTGTGTGTTGTGTGTGTGTGTGTAACATCAATGGCTGGGGGTCTCCAAATGCTCTGCAATGGAGAATTGAATGGAAAGGTAGAGTCTTTGCCTTTGCCGCAGGAGATGTCATCGGAATCTCTGTCGTTGGTGACAGAGAACGGCGGCGGCGGCGGAGGAGGTGGAGAAGTTGGGAGGAAGGAGAAGAGGGAGATTGTTCTTGGGAGGAATGTGCATATGATGTGTCACACAGTGACAGAGCCGGAGGCGGATGAGGAAGTCACCGGAGAGAGGGAGGCACATATGGCTAGTGTTTTGGCGAGGTACCGGAAATCGCTCATGGAACGGACCAAGCACCATTTGGGTATCCGCCTCTTTGCCCTTGCTTGTTCTTTTGTTTCTTTGTGTTGAATTTTGCTTAGGGCCCTTTTTGTTCTGTGAGCTGAATTCTAGACATTCTAAGAAATGTAGTAACAAATTATGCCCTGCCCTTTTTGTCGGTGGTTAGAAATGAAGATCAAAAGTGAGAATCAAATGACATCCTCTTTTACTTCTCTTCTCCTAAAAAATAAAATGTGATTTGATGTTCATCTTAAGAAATTCACTTTTAATGTTCATTTTTATTAAATCCACCCTATGTATTCGACTCGAATGTATTCGAGTACAAACAGGCAGGCCCAAGGCTTTGATGATGATGATGATGTCAGTTAGATATCTAAAATTGGCTAGAAATTGAAGGAATAGAGGTGAATATCCATAAATGGCTATCAAATAATGTCCCTTTAATAGAAAATGAGTTTCCAATCTCCCCTTAATTCATTTTCCATTGATCTCCCTTAATTTGTTATCTATTGAAGGAGAGATTATTTGATAGCCATTTATGGCTATTTACCTTTATTTCTTTGATTTTGGCGGCTCTTAGAAATGCATTTCTTAGACTTCCCAGAACTCCTCGTGTGGTCTGAATGTCATATCATATCAAGAAGGGCTGATGCTAATAGAGAATACAATCCCACTTAATGTAAGACTCGATCTGTCTCCATAAATAGGAGTCCAAATGCTATTAGTGGTCCCCATAAATAAGATTCTCAGTAGGATTAGTGGATAATAAGAAAAGGGAGCCCTAACGTTGGTAATTATTCCATCTCGTACGAAAGACAAGAGGTGAAGAGATCCAGGAAGCTTCCCAGTTGCCGGAACGCACATAGATCTTTGGCTGCGTGTCGAAGTCTCCACATTCAAATCCATCAACCGGTGCTGCTGTCCTTGTGTTCTTGGCTTGTTGTTTGTTTGATCTTTGCGGCAATTGCAGTTTTCTACTCTGTATTTCTTATTTTAGGCTGTTTTTGGATTTTCCTCTGCCGGAAGCAGAGAAAATTATGGTTTGCTTTTACCATAGAATTACCGAAATCAGGGGAAAAAAAATTGTGTTGTCAATTCCATGTTGGCAAACACAAAATGTATAAGATGTTGGTGTTCCCTTTGTAAGTGATGTGATGAAATCACTGGGTTCTTCATGATGAAGGTTGGAGTCTGTGTTTTGCCTTTAGATACAAATTTTTATGACAGAAAAGTAGAAATTCTATTTTCTTTTCAAACTTCTTAGACAAAATTCTTATGAGTTTGGTTTCAAACACTGAAAAATAGTTGCAAAGGTGAAGATTGGGTAGAAAAATAAAATAATATATAAAGAAAAAGAGAGAGAACAAAGTTATTAAAACGACTCATCAAAAGAAAAGAAAAATATTAAAGATCTCATAAAGCTATTAATGAATTTCAAAAGCAATAAATAATATATAATTGTTTAAAGAATAGAAAATGCTGAAACAAAAAAAAAAAAAAAGCGAGAAAAACAGAGATAAAGGCATCTACTATCGAACATAAGGATTTTCCTATCTAAATCTATCTAAATCTATGGACAGATGGTAGAAAAAGAAAGAGGTTTAACATTTTCTACACTTAAATTTGATGAGAAAGACAAAAGGCTATTTATATTACTGTGATTTTATATAATTAAAGAAAAAGGTGTGGTTTGGTCCTTGTACACATTGTTGTCAGAATTCTACAATTTGCATTGAATTTTAAAGAAAAATATCCATATTTATACAAGAAATCCCATTTACAACTGAATTTTAGGATTCAAGTATGAAAGTTACGACTTGTTCTAGTGAATCTTACAATTCAGGCAATTCATTTAAGAGGGAATTGTCACGACTGAGATGTTAATCCTATTATTCTTTTTTGTTAGAATTTCTATTTTTAAAATTTCATATAGTAATTAACAAAACTTCTTAAAAACTTCTACTACTAAGTTTTTAAAATTAATAAGGAACAGACACGTGAGTTGAGCTTCCAACCGTGTGTATGGGATTTTGTCCTGCATTTATTTTTTTTAATTCTTTTTTCTTTTTTCTTTTTTTTCCTTCATAAGCACTTCTTTAACTTTAGGAGACATTCCAACCATGTAAGGTTGATTATTTGGATTTTATTTTTCACTATCATCATCTTCAAGCCATGTTCTAACACTATTGGGGTCGGCTGCATGATTTGTGATACAATTTCGGTTTCCAAAAGAATGTTGTAGTTTATATCGTGCTTGAGATATACTTGTATAATCTGTTAGAGATGCAGTTATTTGATTCAAGATGCATTTCGCATTTGCATTTACATATTCCTTTTTATATTATGGAAGTAATCTGTTACAGGTTACCCTTATAATCTGGACTTCGATTATGGTGCTCTGGCACAGCTGCAACATTTCTCAATCAACAACCTTGGTGACCCATTCATTGAAAGCAACTATGGTGTACATTCTAGGCAGTTTGAGGTAGGGGTGCTAGACTGGTTTGCACACCTCTGGGAACTAGAGAAGAACGAATACTGGGGATACATAACAAATTGCGGTACAGAAGGCAATCTGCATGGTATTCTTGTTGGGTCAGTAACCTCTAGCACATTATCCTTGATATCTTTCTTTCTTCATTTGTTTTTCCTCTGGTCTGTTGTTCTTTTTAAAGAACGAGGCTTGTTGGCTCTTTAATAATAATGCATCACTTATTCCATTCAAAAAATGATAATGTATCACTTATAGTGACTAGAAAGATTATCTATAAGAGTATTTTAAGATCCTTCTGGAATTAACTGCAATCTATGTATGATACCGTTTTTATTGTTGGCTGTTTGATTGTGTAGGAGGGAAGTATTTCCAGATGGTATTTTGTATGCCTCACGTGAGTCCCATTACTCTGTGTTTAAAGCAGCACAGATGTACCGAATGCAATGTGTAAGGGTTGATGCTCTGATCTCTGGTGAAATTGATTGTGCGGATTTCGGAACCAAACTCCTTCAGAATAGAGACAAACCAGCCATTGTCAATGTTAACATTGGTCTGCCGCCTTCATTTTACTCATTCCTTCCTTTGTTTCTGTCCATGGACTCAATGCTTACTATATATATACCTTCAAAATTTTCAGGAACAACAGTTAAGGGCGCTGTTGATGATCTTGATCTGGTTATAAAAACCCTTGAAGAAATTGGATATAAACATGACCAATTTTACATTCATTGTGATGGTGCTCTGTTTGGCCTTATGATGCCTTTTGTGAAACTGGTATGTCCAACTGTTAGTTTTTAAAGCAATACTAGTCTTTTAAGCAGTACTTATGTTTTTTCCTTTCAACTTTACTTTGTTTACTATTTCTTTTTATCCTCATGAAATTTATTAGTATTTCACACTTAATTCAGTTTTTTTTTTTTTTAATCTTATCTCCACTGGTTGGACTTATTGTTCTTGGTTCTTAACAGGCACCAAAGGTCACATTTAAAAAGCCAATTGGAAGTGTGAGTGTTTCTGGTCACAAGTTTGTGGGATGCCCTATGCCTTGTGGCGTGCAGATAACAAGATTGGAGCACATAAATGCCCTCTCAAGGAATGTTGAGTATCTGGCTTCTAGGGATGCTACCATCATGGGCAGCCGAAATGGCCATGCTCCGATCTTCCTCTGGTACACACTTAACCGAAAAGGCTACAGAGGGTTCCAGAAAGAAGTCCAGAAGTGCCTTCACAATGCCCATTACTTGAAGGATCGCCTCCAAGCTGAAGGAATTGGTGCCATGCTTAATGAGCTTAGTAGCACCGTTGTGTTTGAGCGTCCACGAGATGAGGAATTTGTCCGCCGGTGGCAACTTGCCTGCCAGGGGAACATTGCACATGTTGTGGTGATGCCTAACGTTACAGTTGAGAAGCTTGATTATTTCATGAATGAACTGATTCAGAAGCGTTCAAGCTGGTTCCAGGATGGAAAGATTCTAGCTCCCTGTATTGCAACAGATATTGGGCAGGAAAACTGTACTTGTATTCAGCATAGCTGATACATTTCTTTGTTTCTTTGAGCTAGTATTCTTCTGTTGTTTATGTAAACTGAGCATTGGATATTTGATGGATAGCACGGTAGTGACAAATTATTTGCTTAGTCTTCACTTATTTTGCAAAATTAATGTGTTCATATCTTACGACATCTCTGCTTGGCAAAAAAGTTACAGTGGTTCAACTACAACTGGATATTTATTCTTGGGCATCCGAACAAGTGTTGGTTGGACAGAGTCGTCTTTCTCCAGCGTCTTCCACCTGCAATTGAGGCAACATTTCATGATTGAGAATCTCTTCTAATATTAATGGAGTTCATTTTTCGTATCTATTAATTTGATTTTCACGCAAAAAAAAAAAAAAAAAAAAAAAAAAAATCTATTAATTTGATTATTTTTCTTACGTGTATCTGCAGACAAGGTGGTGTATGAAAACTGATATTTCGAGTTTAGCCAGGTTGATTCCTGGGCACATCCGCGGCCCACTACCAAATCCGAGAAAGCTGAAAGGTTTGAGGGGTTTCTACAGTGAAACAAGGAGTTATTAGCAGTATCACATTAACAGAAGAGAAGATATTCACAGTGAGAAGAAGCAGCAGCAGCAGAGAGAGAGTGAGACAGAGAGAGGATTGCACTTACTTCAAATCTGGATGGGTCAAACTTTTCTGGGTCACCAAAGACATCTGGATCATTATGGATGGAAACCACATCCAAGTTTACAGACCAGCCCTTTTTAATATTGCATCCTATGAGCAATAATGGTTTCCATTAGTTACCAAAAAAAAAAAAATAGCAGCTGTAGTGGGAATCATTATACTCTTGAGTTGTAGTTCAAACCATCAATTTCAAAATCTTGAGCAGCTTTTCTTGAGAACCAAGGTAGGATTGTGGCTCTCCGAAGTGTTTCATTGATCACCTGTGCTTTACAGGAGCAATTCAGAAACCATGATCTTTTGACAATTACAATGTAGTAATGAGTAAATAGTTTGCATACTCACTTTACCAGTGTAAGGCATGTTATTGATGTCAGACCATGTGAGGTTCATTTCACCATTTTTACTTTCTTGGATTCCCCTGTGTTCAACCTGTAAATCTATTTTAGATACCTGTGCAGGTAACTGATGAATCTGAAAATTAGTCACAAGCTACCTATTGTATTTTACCCTGAGATTTTTCAAAACTGTGGGATTTTCTTCCAGGAACTTGATGAGCCATGTAAGCGCTGCAGTCGTGGTATCATGGCCTGCAACCAGCAGAGTTAATATATTGTCCTTGAGCTGTGAATCTGTGAGTTTATCATCGTCTTCTTCTACTGCAGCTTCTTTGCTATGTTTCTTTAGTAGCGACTGCAGGAAATCGAATTTGACGTCCTCATGATTTCTCCTTTTCGAAATGATTGAGTCTAACATGGCATACATCCGATCCCTTGCCTGTTCAAGTCAAGATGTGAAAGTTTAGATATCATTTTGTTGGAAGCAACGATCATATCAATGTCAGGTGAAAATAAATTTTAAAATAGCTAGTTTCCAGTTTTGTTTTAAATGTGAGGATAAACATTCTGCTTTGATGGTCCATCTTGTCTTTTAAATCATTAAGATTGTCCTGCTATGTCTGTTTAGGTGGCCCATCTATTGCAAGAAAACCCATATAATTCTGTTCCACTCTGGTTGTGTCTAGATGGCTTCATGGGGTGGGTAAAAATTGGTGGAATTGTACAGTGCTTCTTATGAACAAGGATGTGCATATTGGAGGAGAAGTTCGTAGTTCTTCCTTAAGAATTCACACACAAGTACAATGAAATGTCGTTATTTGGTTTCGTCTCCTTAAAATATCTCGGGGGCTGAATGAGTCTCTGTTCCAACTTGAGATCCCATGTGAGTTCTCTTAAAGAATGTTGTGTCTCTCAAATAAAATGCTAGTATCCGAATGCTTCTTGTGACATGTTTTGACATTTGTGCTTTAGCTGTGTATGAACATTCTGATGTTTTGGTTTCAGTCATATTATTATCAAATTACAAGTGGTTTAATGGTTTTACTCAGATTAAAGAGGCGTTTCTACAACGAAGCAGATGGACCCACATTGTCATATGGATTTGAATGGTCGGCAATAATTAATAAATTATAGAAGGAAAAAGTACATGCTGCTGAGATATGTTTTTCTTAGATGGATATGCAAAGTAATGGAGCAAGAGTTTAGAATCAGTACTTGACACCAGTAGGAAGCTCCAATACAAGAAAGAATAACATCAAGGAATGATATGAAATGGATTCAGCATGTAAGAACTATAAACAGCACTTAACATGAATAATTGAAGTGTTGGAAGTACAAGGAATTAAATGGGGTAGACCAATTAGGATTTGTGATGCAGCAGCCCGAATTGATGTGTTGGATTGTGGGGACAAAGAACGCATTCTTAAATAGTGATGAGGCAAAATGTAGTACTCCTCTAAGTGGGAGATGGGGAAAAGGCCTCTCTCTCTCTCTCTCTCTCTCTCTCTCTCTCTCTCTCGTGTAATATATGTACTTCTGTCTGCCTATCTATCTCCCTCTCCCAAAAAGAAAAAAAAGTTTATAAATATAAAGATGCTCTGATGATGATGATCTGTATGAAAAGGATGCTCCCTTTTCTAATTTCAATGCCCAATACTCGTCTGTCTCAGATATGTGGAAAACACCTGGGATTGTAAATGGGGAAACCTGGTTAACTGTTCTTGTATTTTAGTACCATGTATTGTACAAAAGCATATCTGTTATTGTTGAAACATTTCTTTATAATAAAATCTACAATTTCAATGTTTATATGAGCGTGTTGGATTTTTGTCATCTGGAAATATGTCCAGGTCCCGGTCCAGGTCCAAGTTAAAGTTTCTATGCAACTAGCAGCTTTGTTTTCATGACCATTATTTATTTCCTTGATGCTGTTGTGGACAGAAAATCTAAGGATTTTGAAAGGGAAGATGTTTGTTTTAATAGAACAGGCTGTTGTGTTTTCATGACTATCTAAGTCCATTACCTTGATGCCTCTGTGGAAAGCAAATCCCGGTATTTTGAAAGGCAAGGATGCGAAAGATGAAGATATGAGTTTAAAGTTGGCCCGGAACTTCTCTTGATCCTCACCAGATGGTTCTAAGCTCATTATCATGTTGCCAATCACTTTGAGGGTGAACTGCACAAGAAAATGATTCAGACTTGTCTATCAAGAGTCAGGACAGGCAAGAAGCTCAGAGCTCTAATCAATCATATATCTACTTACTGTAGAAGCCTCCTCTAGAACGAGGACTCTTCTTCCTGACCACTGCTTTAATGTCTCAATCGCCAGATCATTGATAAACTGAAAGTATTTTTTCAGCCCATCAACTGATAGTGGCTCACCGATCAGACGTCGAAGCCGCTTGTGTTCTTCTCCAGTGGTCTGAAGTAAGCTAGTTGGGCCCAGTACTTGCTGCCCTGTGTAGAATAGGTTCAAGCTCACCATCCCATCCTTTCCTGAGAGAAGGATCTTACCGGCCTCTCTCCCTGT
This sequence comes from Camphora micrantha, assembly GCA_003546025.1. Classification (NCBI taxonomy): domain Eukaryota; kingdom Viridiplantae; phylum Streptophyta; class Magnoliopsida; order Laurales; family Lauraceae; genus Camphora; species Camphora micrantha. The sequence goes on from QPKB01000005.1 coordinate 40,125,825, forward strand.
CATGAATACTGTAAATCTCCCTAATACACTAGTTTTGAACACCTTCCCATACCTGATAAAAACCCATGAAGAGAACAATTGATCACGAGGTTAAAAAAAGACACATATACAATTTTACACATGGGTACCAGTACTGTAATTTTTTCATACTAGTCAGCTAAATTTAGACCATTTGATTTACTTCTCGCCTGGGCAAACTGTAAGAACAATACATTCCCCCTTAATGAAGATAGATCACTGATGGAATATAGTGATCAACTTATCCCAGTTTAAATTAATAAGGTCTGCATCCTAAGATGGCTTTAATTCAACAGTGAATTTTTACTGCTGAGTGAGATTTGACCTTGTTGCAATTTATGGGGATGTTTGGATTCCCTGCTGCCTGTGGATGGCATGGCATCCAAAGTGTAGATTTTCTTACCTGTACATAATCATTTTCAGTTGGTTTTAGCATTAGCAGTTTCTGTTGTGTTTTTGTTACCTTAACTGTCTCTTATTCATGAAGCTGAAAACACCAGATGGATTTGAAAATGCAGAAATGAGATCGAAGCTCTCCCCTATTATAGGCCAGCCCATGCTACCTGGAATGTTTGTCGAAGTTCTTGATGATGCCCATGAGCGTAGGCATATGAAAACAGAAAGAATGAGCACTAGGGCAAGGAGCACCGGCATCTGTAACTCTATTAGCTCCATTGCTTTACAAGCCAGATACAACTTTCAGGTGACCCATGAAGTATTTATAAGGTATTCTGAGGAAAGCTTTTTTTTGTAAGCATATCCATTTCTGTTCTTTTGTGTTGGGTGGCTAGTAAGGACAGCCTTGGTTGTTCCATTATTCCACCTTAGTTGGCCGTCTCAGATGCTCCATAGAAGTAATAGCATTGTGACAGAATTGTATGCATTGTCCAATCAGGTGGTGGGGAACATCGTTATGCACTATGACATCTAATTGATTTTGTAGTGATCCCATGCTGATGACATCAAGGAATTTCCAAGTTATAACCTTGTGTGATTGTTTCCATGTTAGGTTTCAACTTAGCTTGATCTGATCCATTCATATCATATGCCCTACTGTGAACATGTATTTACTTCAGATTTCACTCAAGTCAGAGACATATTCACTGCTGGATTTCATTGAAAGTGAAGAGTGTAGCTTCATAGTTAATTTTGCTTTTCATGCATCGACATATTCATCGTGCTTATCGATCCAATCGGAGTGATTTCTTAGGCGGCGTGTGCTGCAATTGGATTGGATAAAAACTGGTGGGACCCATGTAAGTCGACACAATTGGAATCATGAAAAGTCCCATCCAGCATTGAATCGTTTCCCATAAATTTAACCTGCTTCATCTGGGGCCTTGTGGAGGGTGGGATCTCTTTTGTTTGTTTTGCTGTTGCTATCCATATTCAGGCCTATAGTTGCATTGGTGGTATCTCCTCCCTTGTTGCTTATGTTTTGCCGATAACAATCTGAGGATCATTCCAACTGCTGTCTAGTTATGATACCATTTTATTGTTTTCTTCACTCTTCAGAATTATCTGTGGACCTGGTCTTGGCCTTGGCTGAAGTAGTGCTCTGGCCTATTTATTGTCGGATCTTGGCATTTCCTCATTTTGGGTCTTAGGGTCCAAAGAGCCTATTTACAATTTTGGTTCAAAATTGGAATTGCAAAAGTCTATTTGTCCCGGGTTCTGGACCGAACCCGGGACAGGTAGCAGGGCTCATTGGAATTCCCACTTGGAATGAAACCAAAACACTGGGTGTGTAGAATGTTTTGAAACTTTGAGGATATGGTTGGTGCAAATATTACTACAAAGGTAAACCGAATCCTTTTATGAACTGGACCGGACCTTCCGTTGTTGGATTCGACAGGATCCAGTACTTTCATGGGTCTGTCTACTTAGATAAAAATTGGGGTGCCAGGAAAAAACCGGGTCAAGACTGCTAAAAGCCCGGCGCTGGAACCGGTTGCACCCACTGTTAATTACTTTTAACATTTGAATCTTTCTTAATTGTCATTGTTACATCATGATTGAATTGGGTTAAATTGGACCGTGGACTACTGAACTGTCCATTCCACCAGTTTCCCTCCATCCCAAATGCTAGTTCAAGCCCCTTAACAACCCATGCTTGAGTTAGTGGCTGTTTGAAACAATATGTTACATTGTTACTAAACATTTGATCATATTGTTTAGTAGATTACAAATATAATCTACCTGTCTAAAAAGTAGGTGCTTGGTTAGCTTGGGGTTTATTATATTTTATTACAGTTTATTCTGAAAACATTCATATTACAATATTATTCAATTAGTTTTTCGCCCATAGGACTCCACACGAAGACATATGTAGTATTTTCAATCGGCATTGTCCACGAAAGTGGGACCCCCTTGCACTAATTTGATAAAATTATCATTTACCTTTAATTTCAAGAATTCATTCATGCATTTTTGCTCCTTCATCTAATTGTAGGTTTGAGGATTTTTTGATTGACTTAAATTAATTGATATTTCTTAATTTTGATTTAGAAATTAGTTTAGATTTTAAGATTTTGTGAGGGATTTTCTTCTCTCCGATATCATCATCATCATCATCGAAACCTAGTCCCTACTATGTTCGGGTCTATCCGAATATTGTTTGTCTCCATATATGGAATGCAATTAAATCTTACCCTTTAACCTTTACCCTCAACTTGTGTTTCATGTCTCATCAATTTGATCGTGGCATGATTTTCATAAGAGCAAATTTCCTTTGATAAATTACTGTGGGTCAGTAGACAGCCAATGATGGATTTGTGGTACTATTTAAAAATTTTGTTAGTCCCATCTTTGAAGGATTTGAACTCTCAAAACACCTACGGAATGCAATTAAATTGGAAATTCCAAAAAAAAAAACTATATTTTAAATCACGAATGACAATTGACTTAAATCAATCAAAACGTTATAAACTCATCAAAATCAACCTTGAAAATAAGGAAAACCCTCATAAAATCTCCAAATCCAAACTAATTTCTAAGTTAAAATCGAGAAATACAAATTAATTTAGATCAAACAAAAGTTCTAAAATCTTCAAAGTGGAGTAGTGTCAAGGAAAAAGGGTAAATATGTCAAATGGAGAATATAAAGAGAGAGTGGCTATCTACACACCGCAAACGGCTCTCTAAACAGTGCATTTAAAAAAAAATTCCTAAACTACCCCTCGCCCTTTCATTCCCTCTCTCTCCCTGTTCATTGCCGTCCACCGCCCGCCCACCCTCTCCCCTCCCTCTCCCTCTTCCTCTCCTTCTCCCTCTTTATTTTTCTCTCTTTTCCTCTCCCTGCTAAACCCTAAACCCTACTCATCGCCGCCCTCCGCCCGCCCACCCTCTCTCCTCCTCCCTCTTCCTCTCCTTCTCCCTCTTTATTCCCCTCGCTCCACTCGTCGCCGACCGCCGCCCGGTCACCCTCTCCCCTTCCTCTCTCCCTCACCTTCTCAATGGCCAAAGGAAGCTCAACAATTCTAGTGTGTTTCTGTCATTTTGCTCATTAACTCTCGCGGGCTTCCAGCCATTAACATGTTCGGTCCTAAGCGGCAATACAAATCAAGTTTGTTCGGCGACACGGGGCCAAACAAATCGAGTTTGTTCGGCGACACGGGGCCAAACAAATCGAGTTTGTTCGGCCACACGGGGCCAAACATTTTTTATTTGTTCAGCCCTTTGTGGCCGAACAAATCAAATTCGTTGATTTCAATGGTATTTTTTTTTTTTTTTTAACATCCAAAGCATTTGCTTCTCCATGCCATTTGCTTGTCCACCATGAGAGGGAGAGAGGAAGGGGAGAGGGTGACCAGGCAGCGGTCGGCGACGAGCAGGGAGAGGGAAATAGACAGGGAGAAGGAGAGAGGGTGGGTGGGTAGGATGTGGCGACGAGCAGGGTTTAGGGAGAGGGAAAGAGAGGGAAATAAAGAGGGAGAAGGAGAGGAAGAGGGAGAGGAGAGGAAGGGGAGAGGGTGGGCGGGCGGCAGATGGCGACGAGCAGGAAGATAGAGGGAAGGAGAGGGCGAGGGGTAGTTTAGGGATTTTTTATTTTATTTTTTTTTAAATGCAGTGTGTAGAAAGCCGTTTGCAGTGTGTAGGTAGCCACTCTTCAAAAAGTTTCCTTTTTTTTTTGGGTAAATGCGCACAGTCAAAAAGTTCTAAGCAGCTTACATAGTTAAATAGTCTATAGGACCCAATAAAGAAATTTGCTTCTCTGTTTCACAATCACCTTTGTCATCAAAGTGCACAATAATAACCAGATGGGAATTGGTTGCAGGCAAGTATGAAAATTTTAAATGTTACCCACACTTAAATTGTCACTCGCACTTAAATTATTCAAGTGGTTAGGAAAGTCGAGTAATGAGCTAGAGGTCCTGGCTCATCGATAAACTAGATTGAGCCGAACGTTCCTTCAATTGCCATGTGGCAATAACAGCTCTCTAAGAAATTCAAAATCTCCCTCTCCCTGTATAACTAGTAAGATAATAGGGAGAGTGCCCTTACTATAGATAATGGGGGAAGTTGGCAGTCGTGTGGAATGCACACTCCCTTATATATTTTAATGGTATGACTCCATGCACTTTTTCTCTCTAGAGTGGCAGCCGATTCAGCAATCCATGATCCAGCAACCGCATTATCATATAATAATAGCATCAAGTGTTTTCATATAATTAATACGGTCTGCAAATACCATCAACTACTCTGAAAAAAATACCATCAGCTGTTTTAATATACATGTCTGAAATATAAGCAAATACCATCACCACTGTTTTCATCATAATGGGAGTAGTGCTTTGAGAGCCTAAATGTTGTCAAAATTCTAGCTGTTACATGAATCCCAGGTGAATGTCGATTTCTACAATCAATTCAATTAGGTCCCACAAAACACAAAGGAGTGTTGATTCATGGGTGTAAAGGTTAAAGGGTTTAGGTTGATCATTGGACAAGCTAGGTGGGGGCATGTAGGCTGGGCCGTTCCATGCTTAGAGACTGCCCAACATCTCTGAAAATCCAATGTTTAAAGCATATCAAGAAATTAAAATGCCCATATTTTGTTTTCTTTCTTTCTTTCTTTTCTTGTCATCCTTTGTTGATGGTGGATAAGATGGAATTATAGTCAATAAAATTGAATCAAGCGTCCAAGCCTATAAGCATTGGCCTGTTTCTTGATACAAACTATTTTAGTTGGACATATTTGCCAATGTAATGGATTTTACTTTCTGCTTTCATTTATATATTTGCTTTTTAATTTTAGAAAAGGGGGCTTGTGCAGGTGAAGATTGAAAGGTTAAAAGTGGAGATATATAAGTGCTTGTTCATCTAACTTCTCCCAAAATCCCAAGATATTATAAACAAGAAATGAGTGTATTCAAAGTGCCAAAAAAAAAAAAAAAAAATCATAAACAAGGTTCTATTTCAGACAATTGTATTGTTTAACACCTTCAATAGGAATAGTTGCACGAACTTCTCTCTATAAAATAAGTCCTAAGAGGGAATTACAGGGAGTTGGTATGGATAGCAATTCTTGCTCACATACACAGGGATCAATCCTTGGGACGGTGGTTTCCTATTCACTCTCCTTGCCACTGAGCCAAAAAAAAAAGAAGTAAATCGTAAGAATTTGATGGTCCCTCACTTTCTCTTTGCCCCCATCACATGATTCTTTACGAACTAAGTAGGACCACCTAATTTCATAAAATTCATTTCTAGACGATGAAGGTTTATATCAATAGATTACCTCTTTGATCCTTTTCTCTTTAATTAAACATTTGATAGAGGCCTTTTTCTTATGAGTTCCTAGGAATTCAGTAGTAATTTGCGAAACATGCCCAAAGTTAATAGATTTGATGATTTCTTCATATCCGCTACTGATCCAGACGATCCCATCAATGTGAAATGGACCCTCACCCCATAATGAGGCCTAATCCGACCATAAACCAATCAAAGAACTTTTATTTTCAATGAACTTCTCCGAGACTCTCATCTCTAAACTTTCAATAACGATTGCTAAACTTATAACCCCACGGGGTTAGCTGAGTGGTCAGGCCCGCTATTCCTCTCTCTTCCTGATCTAGAGGTCCTCGTATCGATCCCCGGGTCCTACCTCTTCAGAAATCAAATGTTGAGTCCACGAATGCTACCACTTGGGGCCACAGGGGTTTTACCAGGCTTCTCTCTGGCCCCAGAGGGATTAGTTCAGCCCAAAGGGTTGGGAACCCACCGGTAGTAATATTGGGTTGAGAACCCTCTGGTAGCAATATTGTCAAAGGCATGTCTGATCTACAATCTTGGGGCCATTGGTCATAATTATGAAGTGGCCCACCGCTTTGTTGGTTAGGATAGGAGACGTGAACCAATTACAAAGCTTTATTAACAGTAGGATCCCACAAATAGACAGTAGAAAAAGTTACTCCCAAAATGGTTAGTTTCGTCTGTACATATATAGAAGAAACAAAACCACTAGCAACATTCTCTTTCTACATTAGATTGGATTGGGGATCTGATCCATGGGTTTCATAGTTCATACCCAAGGACCTGATACCTGATGCTACAACTGCATATTAACAAATATTAAGAGGGAAAGCCTTCAGCTAAGAGATACCTATCACAGTTTCCAAGAGAGAGAACCATTCAAGTCCCCTATGTGGTCCACTTGATGTATGCCAATTAGGGGTGAGTATAGTGATGAAAGGTCTCATTGTCCATAGGTACTGGGAAAAAAAAAAAAAAAAAACAGGCGCAATTCGATCATCCCAACACTTTATTTACTAGCCTCAGATTTTGAAGGATTATTACATTATAATCTTCCTAAAGTTCAATCCAAATGTGAGTATAATTAAGCTCGATTAGTCGAATTGGGCGAATGTAGAAAAACGGGTGGGTAGTGAGTGTGAACAGGTTGGATTGATGACTGAACCCAACAAGATCATGATGAAACAGTTCTCATTTCTCCCAAAATTTCCTAATAAGTACTTCTTGGCATAAAACTTTCACTAATATAATTACGTGACGTCTCAAATGGGGATTCAGGCTTTCCATCTAGACTTGGTTATGTGTCCCCTATTAATAATTCAGGTTCACACTCAAGGTACAGCATGGACCCAACTCGAACCCGACCCATTTTCACCCTAACAAGTAAACCAAAAGAGATACGTAAGGAATAAAACAGTAATGCACGCTCAAAAGTGTGTGTATAGTGTGACCCATCCTCCACTACTTGCCCACTACAATCAATTTCTAATCTTCCAAAACAAAAATTCCATGTTATAAGTACCTTCCAGAGGCGTGTGTCTTCCACACTCCTTCCTTGGAGAGCTCCCATCTAAGTCCATTCCCCTAGTCTTGTTAAATTCTCTTCTTGTCCAATTAGTTACAGTACCCTCAACCATCCAATCATGGCTGACTCTAGACAAGATCAAAACCAACCATCAGCTGAAAAATCCACTAACCCACACATCATTGATGAAAATGGAGATGTCGAGACTGCGATGGTCACCAGAGGAACCGAAGAGAAGGGGGTGGACTACTCCCAAAGAGCTCAATGGTTAAGAGCTGCGGTTCTAGGAGCCAACGACGGGTTGGTCTCCACAGGATCACTGATGATGGGAGTAGGAGCGGTTAAGACCGATGCGAGGGCCATGATCTTATCTGGCTTATCAGGCCTAGTTGCAGGGGCTTGCAGCATGGCAATTGGAGAGTTCGTCTCCGTCTACTCACAATTGGAAATAGAGAAGGCCCAGATGAAGAGAGAGAAGGAAGAAGGGGGTAGAGAGGGTGAGGAAGCGAGGTTGCCGAGCCCCATGCAAGCAGCCGGGGCATCGGCTCTGGCTTTCTCGATGGGGGCGGTGGTGCCACTATTGGCTGCCTCATTTATAAGGCGACATGAGGTGAGGTTGGGGATGGTAGCAGCAGCAGTGACAATGGCACTGTTGGTGTTCGGAGGGGTGGGAGCTAAGCTTGGGAGGGCACCCATGGGGAGGTCATGTTTGAGGGTGTTGATAGGAGGGTGGCTAGCCATGCTTATAACCTTTGGGTTGATGAAGTTGTTTGGGTTTAGTGAACGCTAGACAAGGGTCCAATGGTCCCCTCTTTTCTCTCCAGTCCTCGTTTTCATTCCTTCGATTGTCGTGTAATACTGGGAGTGATGGTGGTTGCTGTTGTTGTTGCCATAGTTGATTTTGAACGAGGAAGATGTGCATGTGTGCATGGATAGAGTATGCGTCTTAAAGAAAGTAGTAGGGAGATGTTAAAGGAGTTGTAACGTGTATGTGTTATATCCATGTAACGTATGTTGTGTGTGAAAATAATACTTCAATGTTAATTGCAGCTTGTACTCCTTTCAAGTCCCCTTGCTTTTTCGGACTAAGCAAAAACGTGAACTCAGTTTAGGGTGAGTTTGGCAGTTCACTGTTAAAGTAAAAGTGATTTAAAGCATTAATTCAAGAGAAAATAAAATATAAGGGAGTTATATTAATATTTTAATCTTTGATTGATTGGTAGGGAATTTTTTTGACTTTTTGTGTCAAAATTAGGGTTTTTTTTTTTTTTTTTTTTTTTTTTTTTGAACTTTTTTTTTTAAAGAATGAGGGAATTTTGAAGATGTGTGTACTTTTGATGTAATGTCTTGTCTGAAAAATGGATGCTTTACACTACTTTTACTAATCTAGTAATTTGCAGTGGGATTTTTTCTCCACCGCAAAAGGTGTCGTTATAGCCTGCATTTGGACCATCTAAGATTTATTTGTGGCAATAGCAGAGGAAAGTGTAATTTTGACTTTAAGCAGCAGAAAAAACCCACTACTAAAGCTCAGCCCGACCACCGCTATTGCCGGTGATCACTTTTTTGTCGCCATCAAATTTAGGTCTGAGCCCACCCATTTAATCAATTGGGCTGGGCTGAATTGGGCTTTTATTACTTTTGTGGGTATTTGTGCACTAATTAAATTAAATTATATGCATTTCTTACACGGGGCCGGGCCGGGCTATATGGGCTTTTTATCACTTAATCCAAGCCTGACCCAAAGCAGGCTAGGCCCAGATTCGGCTCAGGCGGGCCTGGCCCATGAGCACCCTACTAAAACTGCTAGTTGATATGTTTTTTAATATTGCGAGTCGACGTCGACAATATCAAGGGACACTCAAATGGTATTTTCTTGTTAGCAACGTAAACATTGTATAGGTTTTAGAAAAAGATCTTTGGGGATTGTTTCTTTAACAAAACTCAGAAAATTCACATGTGAGTGTGATATCACCAAAAGTTGTTTTCTTAGTGAAATTCCTGAATCCTCCTCTCGAACGCGGTGGATTTGTAGATGCAAAGGAAGTTAGAATTATGAGAACTTTAAAAGTCATTTGAAACCTTTTAGGTGGCTTGAATATGAGATTCTTGTGAAGAAACATGGTATTTGCAAATGCCAAGAGAATAAACCATCACATCATGTCTATTTGTAATTCTTACCAAAAAACATGACAATTGCAAATGCCATGGGAATAAACCATCACATCATATCTATGAATTCCCAACACCATAAATCCCAATAAGAAATTCTTGTAAAAGAACAAGGACTTGATTTTTAGACAAGCACAAAAAGGCCCACACCCCCAATTTTGTAATAGTACCAAAAACCTCCCTAGTCTGATGGTGAGTCAAAATAATTATTAGTTTTATGGACAAATGACAAAAATATTATTCATTTAACCATAGCAATCTCATTAACTCAAATCAAGTTAAGTGGAGCCCAATTTGAATGCATGACGACCAAGGGAGATGTGGTGGTGGAAAGGCTTACAGGCGGATTAGGAAAATACATCATTTCGATCCTGTCAATCAAATGATCCAACTCTTTAGTTTTTTGCCTTAAAAGCTTAATACTGTACATGGTGTAAACTTCTTCCATTAAAATCAATGACAATTAATGTCCAAAATAGTGTGAAATTGGATCAATTTTAGTCAAGTGTCTTGGTGTGTGTGAATGGATTAGATAGATCAAAGGTGGGCCCTATATGAAAGCCCAAGAAAGAGCCATCTTAATTTGCAAAAGTGTAACTTTGATACTTCATCAACCTGACTTTTGGGATAAATTCTTAATTAGTAGAGGGGGAGTTACAGTCGATAGCTCAATTAGCCTAGGACGACGGTTTCCGCACGGAGGTTGTAGGTTCAAAACTGCACTATCAAACTGGAGCTACAGGGGAGTTTACCCGCCTTCTCTCTGGGTCTAGAGGGCTTAGTCCAGTCTAAAAGATTGGGAACCCTCTGATAGCAAAAAAAAAAAAACAACAATCGACCGCCAAATGACAAAATTTATGAGGGCTCTCACAAAGACACCTACACCATTTGTGAAACGGGTTGTTTTGGTAACATCTTTCTTCGAGTCATTTTGAGTTTTTCTCATGGGTGAATCAATAAAAAAAAATTGAGTATAGGTAACTTTTGTATATTTGACCTCATGTTAAGGGGGGTCGGACAAACTATAAGAGCTTTTTTTTTTTTTTTTTTTTTTTTTTTTTGCTGCTATAGGGAAGCCAGACTAATCCCTCCAGGCCCAGAGGGAAGTCGGGTAAACTCCCCTGTAGCCCTAATATGATAGTTGTTACACTCTGACCTGAACTAATCGTGATTAAGGCTAATTAATTGAGATTAATGCTAATTAAGCATGAATGATTGGGTTAATCAAGGTTAATGACCAAAGAGAGACAAACTAGTCTAAAATGATGCATTAAGCATAATGAAATGAAATTGAATTGATTAAAGTAAGTTTAGACTCAAACAAGGTAGGTTAAGGACTTTTCGTAAATACGGATTTTCACATATTTCGTCAAATACGGAAATTCTTGATACCAACGTGTGTATCTCGAAGAGTACGTTAACTTTCATAATAAACACTACTCCATTTGACCTCAAATGGACCAAGTGAAGCTTCATTTGACTCAAAATGTAAATAGATGAAATGAGAGGGGGTTTTAGTGTGAAGAGACCTTCTATTAGAATGAAATGAATGGAATGGGTTCATTTCTCATCTCCATCCCAAGAGAAACCCTAAGCAACTTCTCTTTCTCTTCCATTCCTCTTCATTGTTAGTGAGATTAAGGGTGATTTGAGTGGTCTTTGGAGTGAGGGGCTTCATCTTCCTCATCTTTCCCAAGCCAATCCTCCATTGTTGAAGTGTGGAGCTTGAGAGAGATCTCAAGAATCCTTTCCTTTGAGCTACAAGTGAGTATTTAGAGCCTTTAATGAATTTCTAAGTTACAAAGAGTGATTCGGCATGGATTCTAGCATAGATAACTTATGGGTTGTGTTCTTGGATGTTTTTATGGAATAGGGTTTGAAAAGAGGGCATTGTGTTAAGCCAAACTAAGGCAAAGAAGGCTTTGAGTTCATAGCTTCAAAAGAGGCAAGTGTAAACACCTCTTGTGATTAGTGTTAATCATTTGTAATTATTCATAGTATTTTCATGGATTTTGTGCATTTTACATTGAGTTTTGGATTTATTATGGATGTTTAATGAAGTGATTAAGGAGTAATTAGAAGTCCTATTGTGAATGAATGTCAATGGATGATGTATGAAGGGGGAACAGGAGGTTTCAATGGTCTTGTGCAGGTTTGGAAGTGTAATGGAGATAGATAGTAGAAGAAGAGAAAGTGTATCAGAATTTTCGGATGAAATTCTGCAGGGGTCCGCTCGAGCGAACGAGGTTCTGTTTGGGACGGAATGAAGTTTTGAAGAGTTCGCTCGAGCGAACATTAAGTGCGCTCGAGCGAACATAATTCTGTTTGGATCTGCTCAAGCGAACAGCGGGTCCGCTCGAGCGAACAACATTCTGTTTTGGTCCGCTCGAGCGAACAGTAACTCGCTCAAGCGAACTTGATACTGGCCCAGCGATGACAGTTAGTGAAAAGTGAATTTCGGACTTCGGATTTTTACGAGAATTTGAGGTATGTCTTGTGAGTACAAACACTTCACCGATTAGTTTTAAGACTAATCATGGATGAGATTAAGCTAGTGAGAATTAATGGTGTTTGAAAAGGGTTCCTTGAATGAACCATATTAATCGATAATTGCCTAAGCTCCATGGGTGATAATTACGGGGACTAGTAATGCACATACTAAATGTATAAATGTGATGTCCATCAAGAATAACACGTGCATTTGGAAACCAATGGTTACACCCGAATGGTTGTTTAGGTTTGAGATAAGATTGAGTAAAACCATATGTGGCTAATAGTACTCTCATTGTGTCATTGTGATTCAATCTAATGAGATTGATATTATTATTATTCCTTTCCTCTGTCATGAAAGGAATCATTGAGTTGAATTGAATCCATAAGAGGATTTCTTACTGAAGGTTATTGACCATTGAATCTGACACTACCTAACTATTGTATTAGAACTCTAAATGAGTTCAATGAATTAATGAATGACTAATCATGCTGCAACAGATGGATATTGGGGTGTTCCGGAGCTTCGTGATGATGCTAGTTGTCCCTGGCCCGGACACTAGTAAGTCTTCGGATATTGATTGATGCCTTCCATTGGAAGATGAATCTTCCTTTGAGGGGAGATGGTAAATAAATGAATCCTTTCTTTTCAGGAAGATGATAATGAATGAAATACAATGCAATAAATGCTATGGTAGTTGCCCTTTCGTACATGTATATTGACTGACATTGTGTCTCTTATTGTTAATGTAGAATTGTATAAATTTCTCTAGCATTGAAACTGTTATTAATACAATATGAATGTATTAATATACTATTGCAAGAATTTTTTATACATTGTTGAACCGTCGTGTTCATTAGTGTTATTGATGGCATTACAGGTCCGATTGCCCTTGCCGGTGCAGCAGCGCCCCCGGCGCCAACGGAGGAGACCTCTCCGGTTCCTCCAGGAGGACTGATAGAGTGGAATAGGCGGAATACCATCTAAAGTGGGTATTCCGAGTGCGAAATGAAAGTGAAACGTTTTGAGGAATATTTTGAAGGCCTGTTTATAAATTCATTTTTGGAAATGTAATTAATTGTTATCTGCATAATGTTTTGAAAATGCAGTGTTTGACAAATGTATATTGGGAATGATACATGTATAAGGACTATATTTTGTATACATGTAAATCGTAAACTGATATTGTCAAATATAATTGTTTCCGCAAAAGTTTTGTATTTGACATGTATTTTGGGAATGTTATCCCTTGTGGATTCCGTTTTGCTTTCGGTTAATTTACGGGAGTAAGTATGTTGCTCATGGCTCGGGGTTGCCGGATCTCGGGCCCGGGTCGTGACAGTAGTGCAATTTCGAATCTACAACCTCTGGGTGCAAACCGTGGTCGTAGGCCAACTGAACTAACCCTTGGGGTTAGAGAGGAGCCTTTTTGAGATATCATGAAAAATTGAGAAGCTCTTTTGTTAAAGAAGACCTCATATTTTAAATATACTGCATCAACAAATTTCAGAAGAATTGTATTCAACGTCCTCCTTCTTTCATGCAAAATCTGCTTACATATTTATCACGAACGTGTGGATCACACCCCTCATGATCAAGGTACAAAATTATATGCTGGAGGTTTGACAAATCATATGTGATTGCATGGATGCCCATTAGAGTCTTTAAGACCCAAAGTGACAAGAGGAATATCACATGAAATAGGGCCGGCTCGGGAAAATTCGTGGCTTAAAGCGACAATCTTAAATAAGGCATTTTCTATGTTTTAATATTATTATAAATATTTTATTTAAAATTTATTTTTCTTATTTTTTTGTGATGCAAAATTACTAATTAAGTTTTTATATTCAAAGTTTAACTAACCTATCTTAAGTCCACCTCCAAAGTCCACATGAAAGTTTTGAGCCATCCCCAAAACTCACTTGGAAATCTTGGATCACAAAATCTAACAATTTATTTGGCTCCAAACCCCACCCCACAAAACAAAAATCCAAGATGGACTTCAGAGCTCTGCCCAAGTGAATAAATTCCGGTGGGGGCCCATTGTTTATCTTAGATTTTAAAATCTATTATTAGGGCTGAAATCCCAAGCTATGGATCTATTACAACCACATCATGGATCAAATCCGAATGGGCCCCTATTGACATAGGATACAAAAAAATAATGAGAAACGCTAGTGAAGCAAGTTCATGACTGAATTAATTATTGAGGTTTCTAAAATCAATTGGATTCCTAGCAATAGAAATATAAGGAGCAGATTTGGAAGTATAATAGGCCATAAATGAGACTTTAAGGCCCCATGAAAATCTTGGTATGATCTTCTCAAGAGAGAGTTATTATTGTCCTTATATTTTGGGGATGAAAAAACAGGGATGGCAATTGACAAGTTTTCTTTTTAGGAATTTCAAAACATTCCAACTGCTATTATGGGGCCTTTTTTGGGGCCTAGAGCAATGGTTTTGTTGGCCTAATATTACAGCCTGCCCTTACATGAAATACATATACGGAGATGATCAGTAGTTGTACACAACAACTCCATAACCACTTGATGAATGCCCAAACTGGCCACTAGAATGGTGGGTTGGCTCATAGATTGCTAGGATTTATTCTCTTGAGTAGTAAGCCCTGTGAAATTTGAGAGAGAGAAGAAAATATTAAGTTTCTTTAGTTAACCAATACTACCAAAACCCCAAGGTATTAGTAGATGCTGCAAATAATATAGTTTTGGTGTATGAATTGAGAGAATGACTTACATGTGAAACTCGAGAGAAGGCATAAGACTTTAAAATCCAAGAGCTTTAAAATAAGTTCCAAAAAAACAGAATATATGAGTTATAACTTTAGCAGAAATGTCCATAGAGCTTAAATGGATGTGAGAAATGAAACTCAAGTTAAACTACAAAGACTCATTCTAGTGATGTAGTTCGATAATCAATAACAATGGAGAGATTAAAAAGATGCTGAACGTAGGATAAAATAGGGAATGTTTGAAGTGGGGCCTTACTTTTGCAAGAGTGCTTCGTGGCCAAAGCATACTATTATAATTGAATGGAAAAAAAAAAAAAACTTCTACGGAAACAAACAGATTAGATATGACTTAAGGAGATGAATGTTGGTCAGTCAAAAAGTAACATATACACAAAATTAGCAAAGATGAAAATATGAAGATGAATACGTGGTAAAACTAGGAAAAGGATAAAATAAAAAATGAGCATATTTAGCGGTAGTATCAATATGTGCTAATTTAAGATAGATTCCTTTGAAATGATTTGAACATGTCCAATGTAGGCATACAATGATGCTAGTGGGATGAAAAGTCTTTCCATTTAAGTTGATAGCCAACAAGGAAAAACAGGGTATTCCAAAAAATACATTGATGAAAATAATAACGCTAGATCTGAAGATTTCCAATCCATCTGAAAATTTAGCTCAGGCTAGATTGGATGAAGAAAGAGAATTCAGAATTCATATAGAAGATCCCAACATAATTAGACCAAGACTGTAATGATGATTAATTGTATCCATCTGTTCTTCCTTTCCTCATGCAACAACCCCTTTCATCTTTTATCACTAAGTGGGTGGTTCACACCCATCATCAAGGTACAGAATATGGAGGTTTGATTAATCAAATGTGATAGCATAGATGTCCGATTAGAGCCTTTTGAGACCAAACAGTGACCCGGCTTATTGGTGGCCTCCTCCTTTGGATGTTTTGTTTCCCTTATTTTGGTTAATATAAGTTTCCTTTTTCGGAGACGTATGTCATTGTGAAATACATGTAGTGAGATGATCGATTGGGAGGAATATATCATTGTGAAATACATGTAGTGAGATGATCGGTAGTGGTTCGGAAATAACAGCACTCACCACTTGATGAATGAAAAGGGACATCTTGGCCATTGGAATGGTGGGTTGGCTATTGGATTCCTAGGCTATTGGATTCCTAGGATCTACTCTCATGAGCACGTTCTATCAGCAGCCACTTTGTGCATAATATGTTAAAGGGTAGGTTTGTCTCCGATTTTAACCCTTTGCTTTGGTAGGACCTGCACTGGATAATGATTTTTTTAATTAAAAAAGGCCTATTGTATATGTTCTTTTTGGTAATCCAGGCAAGGGGGTTGGGACTAGGGTTGCAAACGAAATGGTTTCAGGTCGGAACCATACGACCCGGACACGTTTCTTAATAACGGTTCCGGTTCCGGATCCATTTTTGACTCGAAACCTGTTTTGTTGGTTCCAGATCTGGTTCCGATAGAAAAACCCAGATTCAGTTATGGAACATGATCCACTTAGAGAACTAGATCTAGTTCAAAAATCGATTCTAACTTTTCTTCAGATTTTTCATCTTTCCTTAAAATAAATATATCATCCAGTTTTGACTCGGAACCTATTTTGTTGGATCCAGACCTGGTTCCAGACCTGGTTCCAGAAATTGGATCCATCTAAAGAATTGAATCTAGCTCAAAAATTAGTTATAACTTATCTTCAAATTTTTGTCTTTCCTTAAACTAAGTATATCATTCAACTTACAATAGTGCATCAAGTCTACTACTTTCAACATTATATATAAAAATATTCAAAACAAAGTTTATTTTGAGGTACAGTTTGCAATATCAAAAACTCATATGATAGGAACCTAAAATAGGTTTTAAACCCCTTTTTTTCAGATCGGAACTTTAGGGTAATCGGAGAATCGAATACTTGTTTGCAACCCTAGTTGGACTCATGTGAGAGCCCGCACACACACAGAAAAGCCGCCCATCCAAGTGAGAAAGGAGCCCGCATGTACGGAAAAAAAGCCCACATAAATAGGAGGGGAAGCCCGCATATACGGAAAGAAAGCTCACATAAGTGGGAGCATGCCCGGGGTTTGAAACCGAAACCTGGCTAGCCCTACTAAGTTCGCAGATATGATAAGATTGGTTGATATGTCCCAACATGACAGTTTAAAAGATATGATCTTTGGTTGAAGCCCTCTCTTTTTCAAGTTGATGATTGGGCTACATTATTTACATTGACTACTGGGCGAGGCAGTGAACACTTTAGACACTAGCATAAATTCCCGTGCTGTCCCATGCAATTGTATAATAAATTAATATTAATATTAAAATTTAGTATTAATTAATTAAAAACATAAATTGAGTGAATGATAAGCCTATTTATTTAAATATAAAATTTTAATAAGAAGTCTTTATATAGTGTCTCAATAATATATCAACATATATTTAGTTAATTTGTGGTCACCGTGGGGAAGAGCCTTAGATGATGGCGTATAAACTGTCATCATAGGAATTTCTGCTAGTTTTCTTTTGCTCAATTTTAATATTTAAGTGCATCAGAACAAAAAAGGCATTGTTACATTCATTTACCAAAAGTTGAATATGAATATTTTGTTAGATAAACAAATACTTGAAAAAGAACAATACAATTGTGTATCCCTCCACCTTTTGTTTGTCCCAACCCATGGAACCATAAATAAGCTTGAAAATTACCGCACTGAGGGATTCAACAGTAAAGATTGAGAGGTTTGGTATTTAATTAAAATGATCACGAGATGGTGAAAATACAACCACCAAAACTAAAATGCATCCATCAAAATTCCTGAGTTTTTGTATTTGAAATTGGCCAAATAGGGTTTATATTGAGCACATTTTCATAGCAACCTGGTAGATAGTAGGAGCCTACATAAAGATCTTTATTAGAGTGTGACTCCGAAAAAAACGACAAAAAACTCATAGGTGTCCCAAAAAATTCCTTAGTTACCTTCTTTTTCTTTTTATGATGACGGAGGGTGTCCCAATCTTTTGGACCGGACTAATCACTTTGTGCCCGGGGGGAGCCGGGTAAATCCCCTGTGGCCCAAGTGAGGTGGCGCAATTTCGAATTCTTAACCTACGGGAGTAAACTGTGGTCCTAGGCCAACCTATTTCCTTGTGAAAAGAGTCAAGAATAATTGAAAGGAGATGACATGTATCAAGAGGACTACCAGAAAGCCCCGTGACAGTTAAGTCCTGTATAAATCGATTTATAAATTCAAATCAGTATCTAAATTAAATAACTATTAATATAAACACATGGAGTTGGTGAATAGGTAAATGATAAATCAGTCTCTTTAAAGCCAACCAAAATGCATAGCATAGCATTTTTAGTTAAAAAATGTTCTTTTTTTTAGAAAAAAACAGGGTTTTATGCCAAACTGTTTTTATTTTAGATTTAGATAAAGTTGAAATTTTCTTATTGTAACATCAATTGAAAGTTTCAGAATGTCATCATCATTAATCCAAGGAGTAAAATTGAGTTAGTTTCAAATGTCAGTCCTAGAAAGGTCCATTAGCATCGTATGTGTGGCATCAAGTGACAAAGCCCTTTGGTAGAGGAGCCTCTTTTTTCCTGCCTAAATACACAACATCCATCACATAATAACATATGTTAATATAGTCTTGCAAATATGTTCGGTTTCAACCTACTTATTTGATGAAGAATGGAAAGAACGAACCAAAATAACATTTCAACCAACGTCTTTGAAGTTCTATTACTGCATTTCTATTAATATCGATCAAAATCCTAAGCAGCACAAATTTCCAAAACCCCTAAAAAAAATCCCCTGAACCATCACTCTAAAAAATTTCCTTAACGAACATCAAGAACAATTAACCCCCAAAGAAACGAAGGGAAAAAACCACGAAGTAAATAACCAACACTAATCTAATAATATAAATGTCAAGCACAAACCTAGGCCAACAAAAGTTTTCATAAATCATTATAGATCTCTATCCAAATAACAGTAGACTCATATCAAGACTCAAAAGTACAGACTCATGGTCACATCCGATGCACAACAAATTAAGACTAAGGGCCCGTTTGGCATGTCTACTTTTCAAGTCCAGAGAAGTGGAGCTGGCTTTCCTTGGACCGCTGCAATCAAGTCCTCATTCTTCACTTAAATTAATTTTGAAAGAATGGGTAGTAAGTATTTTCCATCAAGCGTGCCCAAAATCACAAATCAATATGTAATTAGAGCATTAGGGTCACATAGAATCATTGGCAATCAATTTTACATTGATCCTGTCTATATAGAGTCATGAGCTCTCTTGGAAACTAAATAAATAAATAAATGGACAAAAAGTAACGGAATTGCAACTTGTGTAAAGCACTGAATATAAGAGACCCCAAAAAAACAGAGAAGGAAGCAGATGTTGAACTCGAATATGAAGAGGGACATGAGTATGGTAGAAGCGTGGGTGATGATGCTCACAGATAGAGGGTGCGGTTGTATCCTCGTCATTATGTCCTTCACTGTAATGTTACTGTTAGCCATCAAGACGAAGTGCATTAAATCGAATACAGGGGCTTTTAAAACTTCCCAAAAGCGCACGACATTAGTTTGGCACTTTATTAGCATAGTAAAAGTCAAGTAAAGCCTCCATTTTTCAAACAAGATATCACATCAAAAACACTTTAATTCAAAACTCCCTCCATCTTTTTCAAAAAAAAAAAAAAAGCAACCACCTATATCCAAAAAAAAAACTCCACTTTCCAATACAATTCCATAACAAACAATTAAAAATAAAATACCATCGTAATCCACTTATATTTTATACTTTCTTCAAAATCAACTTTACTTCACTTGACTCCATTAGTAGAGTTGCCAAATTGGCAAAGGAAGTGCCATTTCGGTACAGCAGCAGGCATTTCCGGAGTGATAGGCCGTTTGAGAAAGAGAAAGAGGTGACCCTGAAAGAAGATAACCCATGAGAAAGAATCCTTTCAAATGCTGATGTGGACAAATGCTGCTGACGTGGCTTAATTAGAAGAAGAGATTAGACTTTTTTTTTCCAGTCTCTAAGGTATAAGAATATGATGTGGCTTAATGGAGAGGCAGAGTTTAGAGCTATTTTCCAACTGCTACACTACTTTCAAGGAGTAGGAATTTGGGAGGAAGACACAATCGAAGGTAAAGATGGACAATTGATGAAGGGAGCCACCGGATCTAAATTAAACTTGTCTAGAGGTTTAGAGATCTAGATACCCCAAGGAGAGCGTTTGGTTTGTTTGAGTAGGAGAGACAAAATAATGGTGCGAGGTCCGGTGGTGAGGCAGAATACTTAGCAACAACGGTTCTCATCACTTCTAAAATTATATGTTGTCATCATCATATTCTATTTGGGGCTCATCAATTCTCACAAGCAGAGATTCGGGGAAAATGGATTGGTGCCCTAGTCAAGGGGCTAGTCTGTTTAACTAGGGTTGGGATCAGAACTCATGTATTATCCGGCTGGTAGGAGAATATTCTCCATGTTATTTCAAATTGGCAACATTGTATTGAATGTAAATCTTCATGAGGACAATCAAACCACTACACATATATTATAATTATAGCACTAGCAAAGCAATAGAAGTCACACAAAAAGTGTCATTTGATTTTTATTATAGAAAAGATGTTTTTTTTTTTTTTTCATACGGTTATATTATATATAATCTAAAATAGAAATGTCTCATAAAAACAAAAATTTTTAAGGCTTAAGATTATAATCGCCGATGGGAAGGATATTATGGCATGTATAACAATCATGAAACATAATAATAACATGTTTTCATAAAATAATAAAATTACAACTTTAAATAAATAATTAATACAACATTTTTAAAATTTCATCAAAAAATTGAAATATGATAATTTCTCAAGAAATTATCTTGTGATGAAAAATATTTATAAGAAATTTAAAATATGATATTAGTTTTATTTGAGATGGGTTTTAGTAGTGAGAGGTTGGGTTCAGGGTAGATATGGGTTTCTACCCGTATGGACTTTCACCTGAGCCTAATTCAGGACGGGCTCATGTTTTGAGTTTGCTTGACTCGCCCTTCAATTGATAAAATTTGATAAAATTATCATCATTTATTGTCGTTCATTAGAATCAATATTATCCAGAAAAGTTATAATTGTAATGAATTTTTATGAAATAATATAATTAGTTGAGTTGGATGTTAAAACTATACCATGATACTAACCAGTTGTTGCTTGTTGCCGTACAAATAAACTAATAAATTTATAAATTCCAAATATTTATTTAAGCTGGGCATTCAACTCTCAACAATCAGGGGGTTCGTATTAAATACATTTATCCAAAAAACCACCAGTCATAGGAAAGAAGAAATCATGTCTATTCAGCAATCCTTTATAAATTACTATAGGCCCCACAAAGAAATTAAAAATAATAAAATGAAATGAAATAAAAAGAAAATAAAACCAAAAAGGCATCACTATACTACGTCAGCTTTTTGGACAACAAAACATAAGCTACAACTATACTATATTGGGCATCACTATTAGTCCGACTCTCACAAAAAAGCATGAAGTTTCTTTTTTTTTTTTTTTTTTTTTTTTTTTTTTTTTTTTTTTTCATTTGTAAGAAAAAAGGAGAAAGATTTGAAGAAAGAAAGAAGCTTGTTTTTCTTTTCTTTATCTTTTTTTTCTCTCGCATATTGCTATGCTTTCTTTCTTCCATCTTAACCTCTTTTTTTTTTTTACTCTCTTCTTTCTTTTAGATTTAATAAACTATGAACAGAGAAAGCCTAGGGTCAAGTAACATTTCCCTACCTTCCCTTCATCTAAGCAATATAACATTATTATGTATGTATTGATATATAAGCAAAATGAAAGAAAGCAATTGAAAGAGATGTATATCCTGATCTATAAAAATAAAAGCGAGGGTGCCCAACATTTACCCCAGAAAACATCCAAATGACTTTCATTTGTCCACCATTAATTTGATTCCTTGAATATTTTTCTTCTTCCATTGAATTGTACAAATACTCATCTAAAATACCCAATTCAATCTATTTCTTTTTTAGCGCTACTGATTTTTCTTTGGGGATAAAATGCAAGGCCTTTTTCAATATTGGCAACCTTTCATCGAGAAAAAGTATTTTTTTTTTTTCCAAAGAACCGATGGGCAAGCAAGGACTTTGCCAGGATTGTAGAGTTAACAAGTGTTTTTCCCCTTCATAAATAATAATACCTTTGTTCCTTGAATGACATAGAGAAGATGTCTCCCTTTGTTGTCTTTTAATTATAACCTTCTCTGCTGTGCTCAACTGTAGTATGCATTTTATATAATCAAGAAAAGCAAACTTCATTTCAGAAAAAAAAAAAAAACATTTAGGTAAACAAATAAAAAAATCAAATGAAAACACAACAGGAATGGTGGCCCTGCTAATCTTTGAAATCAAAATTGTTAAAAAAAAATATTTCTAGTGACTGAATTTCACCACAACAAGTTCACTGAGAGACCAAACAATTTAGCAAAACATTCCCATGCCAATATAATTTAGGACATAGAAAATATACAAAAGTATCGCCACAACAAGAGGTTCACTGAGAGCTAGACATCACATATATAACAAAGCAAATCAAGAAAACCATGCAAAAAAAGAAACCGGGCAGAAAAAAAAAAAAGAAAAGAAAAGAAATCTAAAATACAGGGCAACCATTACCTGCAAGAGATTGTGTCGGGCTCCTCCACCTTGTAGTACTCAATCTCGTATGATATCTATATTTACATTTACGCTATGGATAATGGCCTCTTATAGTGGCTGATCATAAGACATTACAAACTTTTGGTCTGCCTCGAATTCTTCTCCATTAAAGCTCCTTATTTTTACCTGCTTCAAACTGTAGAATATAGAAAATGACAATTGCCAAAGACCATATGCCTTGGTGATGGAGACACAGGCATGGTAAAAGAAACCCACCTTGTATAGAAGGAGAGAAGCACTGATTCAATAAAAATAATAAGAAAACAGAAGATAGATAGAGAGATGTGTAAACGACAATGTTTTGGCGGGATGATATTATTACGGAGTCAAATTTGGAGAAGGGTCAAAATCAAATCTCAAATCGGCATGAAATTGGGAATCGAATTTCACTTTGCTTCATATATAATAATTGCATGCCAACATAAAAAAAAACAATGAGCTTGAACTATTTCTTCTTTTGCAGGCACTTAGGTAACCTCCATCTGCCTTTTCCAAGAAGCAGGGGATGAGGGGTTTTTCAAGAGCTTCATCGTCACATGGTTTGCTACAGGTGACTCAAGGAGCAAACGCAGTTAACTTATAAGTCTTCTCTTTGGATGGCTTGATGTCCATGGATAATGCCTTGTTGGATGGATATTGTAAGAAACAATATTGACGTTGGATTTGAATTTGTCCCATGCCTCATGCACATTTTCACTTTTACTTCCCCTATGAGGAAGTGTGTTAATACAATCACAGATTAGTTTGAAACAGAAATAACAAGTGAAAAAATGGTTTTTTGGCCCCGAGTCCTAGGGCAATAGATTGACCAATGGTTTTGAACCAGGGATGTGTGCTTTGGCAAAATTTCCAGTTATAGAAGCCTCCTTCAACAAAGAAGTGACACACAAGTTGAGTCATTCATGAGTTGCCCACTTTATTGGTTCCTATTATTAAACATTACTTTACCACTTCCCATTAAAGCTCAACATACCCTCTTCTTTTTTTTTTTTTTTTTTTTTTTTTGAATCAGTAGCTCAACATACCAAATTTCAAAATAGCAAATATAAAACAGTGATCAAAAATTTCTAAGCAAAGACATGTAATTCAACTTAACGACTACAACCAACAACTATAGATATGTGGAAATTTGAATCTCACTAGTCATACCTCAATGCAAAACCCACAAAGAACTGATCTAAAAAGTGGATAATGATGCCAACATGTTCTCAGCACCTTCCACCACAAATCTGACGTCTCCATATGAAAATTATGATCTTTGCTGCTCCTATATCACCTAAACCATAAAACCATGATCAACACAAGGGATCTCAATTCTTCACAACTATTCCCATCAACAGCTCAGCAACACCAATTTCAAAATTGAAAAAGTAAATTAAACATCAATGGAAATAATTTTACCGTAATTACATAGGCTCGAATCAACAACTCCACGTATCTATATTGAGAAGTCAATCCCTAACAGTAGCATTGCTAACTCAATCTAGAAAACCATGTAACAGCAATTTTAAACAGTGTATACCGGATTTCAAGTTTCAACACTCCCACATCCACCATGAGCAAAATCCATATCAAGATTCCAGTGATCAGAAGATATATGAGAAGCTGAAATCTGGGGTGTTAGTACTTGAAAAATGGACCAATAGAGCAATTCCAAAAGAACCACAAAGAATACAATGTGTCAGCTTATCTCAGTAATTCAACACATCCGTGTGAAATTCCCAATCTCTAGAATTGCAACTTGCACTAAAACCATTAACCAAATCCAAAGCAAAGGATCCCCATCCTTCACAACCAATTCCGACTACCCCGGCCCAATCTCAAAATTGCAAATGTATATTAAATATCAAAGAAAAGACATCCAATTCACGTGAATGGACTCAAACCAACAACTCTACACAGCTACATTGAAAATCCAATAAAACAGTGGATCCAACACTCCCAAATCTTCTAACAAAAAAATAAAAAATAAAAAATAAAAACACTCAAATCCACTGGAAGCAACAATTCAAGAAAACCATATCAAGATTTCAGCACATTATGCTGTAAATTTATCACGAGACATATCGAAAGCTGAATCATGGAAATTTTTTTTAAACCTAAATGGATTAATAGAGCCATAACGAAAGACCCACAAATTAAACCCAATGTGGCAGGATCTTCACGGTCCTTCCAAGCAAAACTCCAACACAACCACATGAAATCCCGACCTTTCTGTACATTAAATGTCAATGCCAAGACCCAAAAAACCCTGTTTGTCTGCATTAAAATACATAGGAACTAAATGCAACGTAGTTAAAAATGAAAATCCTTTTTCATTCGATTACAAAGAAAGTGCTATTGCATGTTCATTTTTTGAAGATTCACCTTTAATCTTCGTTTCTAACCGCATCATATATATTCACATGCAAACAAACAGGGTCTAATTAAATAAAAAGGACTCCAACCAATAACTCCAACTCCACATATGCCTACATTGAAAAACCACCACAATTCACAAAAGAGGGACTTAAAACAACGGATTTCAACGATCCCAACTCACCTACGAGCAAAATTAGAGACACCCATATCATCATTTGGACACATTGTGCTGTAATGTGAAGAGAAGACATCAAAAGCTAAAATCTAAAATCGAGGGGTACTTCTCATATACTTGAAAACTAGCACAATAACCCGTGCTTAGCACGAGCATGTTCAACAATAACTGAAAAGTATATTTATTGATTTATTAAGAAAAACTCGGATTACACAAAATCAATCCTCAAATATGGTGATTATATATAATAGGGATAGAAATGAATATATATAATAGGGATAGAAATGAAGTTCTTGCAGAAAAGTGAGAAGTGGGAAGAAGAGGTGGTTACATGAAGTGGATGAAATGAGTGGTTACATATCGAAAGTGGAGATGAGTGGTTACATATCGAAAGCAGATTTCAACGATCCCAACTCACCTACAATCAAAATTAGAGACACCCATATCATCATTCGGACACATTGTGCTGTAATGTGAAGGGAAGACATCAAAAGCTAAAATCTAAAATCGAGAGGTTCTCATACTTGAAAATGGGTGAATAGGGTCATTACAATATAAAAGTGAGAGTTTACACTTTAGTGTGGAATCGGATGTACCTCCTCGAAGCGTCGCTGCGATTTTTCTGCGTCATGGGGCTCCGAAGGAAGAAGTGGTTATAGAAAAGGGCGACTGAAACTGTTTTTGTTTGCGGAATTTAGCGACAATCACTGCGCAGAGAGCTCTGGAAATCCGCGTCCGTTCGCATGTTGTAATTTAAATTCGTGCTCTATCCTCTTTGTATGAGTCCAGTAGATCCTGTTCCATCCCATTTAAAATAAAGATTTTTGTATATACCCGCTAATGTTTTTATAATTACAAATATGCCCCTGTATATCGGTAGTCTCCCAACCATCATAGGTTTTTAAAGAGAAATGATACTTTTGTTCATTGCTTTTATCTTTATATACATAATTTCAAAAGCTTGTACTGAAAACGTTTTTATAAAACATGTAATATTAATGACTGCACTTAATCTAATTGGATGTTTGAGGGTCTTTCTTAATCAATTTATGCAATTAGGGTTTAAGACTAATTTTTTAGTAAAAATCCCTAAAAAAAATATAGAATTAATGCTCAGCACACCTAAGCATTTTTATATAATGACCCAATTATGATTAATGTATCATGGTTGGAAAACACTCCAACTTACATGTTGACCGTTGCCTCTCTCAAGTCATCTCGTTTTGACAAAGGACCGAGTAAAAATAGGGCAAACTCGGCCGAGTCATTTCATTTTAATAAGTTATTTGCATTCTGAACCATTAAATATGGACATCTAATTTTAAACAATTAAAGCTTATTTATGAGTAAATAATTATGCATGAGGTGGTTTGGTGTTAGTAATTTAAAAAGGATGGAAAACCCATTCCTAAACTAATGAAAAGACTCTCCCAACTCAAAGTGTGAGTACGAGAGATTTCTTTACCATATAGTTAAAGAAGAGTACACCTTATACACCATGTGTAAGCCGTGTGTATGATAAAGTAAGATGGGCAATTACAACTGTACAGTAAACATTTGCAATGATCACATACTAAAAATGAGTAATTCCCATCTCATGATTTGTATCATGATGAGGATGTTATGCCTGATCTTTGATTTGAATGATAGATAGCTTTGACTACACGTCCAGAATATTTAAAGTGATCTAGAGGATGATTGAATGATCTTCATCTTTGACTTTGACTGCATGTGATGATATTGGTTGATGTATTGCATGTGGGCTCACTTTATGAGCTGATGCGTTTACAGTCTCCTCAAACTGGGTCAGGGAGCTAGCCAAAGGCTAGCTCAATTTGGGTAGCTAAGAAGCGGAAACTTCTCACATGAAAGTGCCTTCGCAAGGATGTCAGCTACTTGATTTGTTGATGAAATAAAAGAGTGATGAGTAAGCCTAGAGTGAAAGTGATGAGTGAGTCTAGAGCAACTTTTTCACGTATAAAGTGATAATCAAACTCTTTGTGTTTTGCACATGCATCAAACAGAGGATTGACCGTCAAATGAAGGGCAGAAATATTGTCACAAAATGTTGTGAGTTGTTTGTCCAAAAATAGCTTTATATCTCTGAGAAGAAAATTGAGGCATGTGATCTCAGTTGTTGTGGATGCCATTTCTCTATATTCTGCCTCGCTACTGGGTCTTGCAACTGCGGCTTGCTTTTTTAGCACTCCAAGAGATACAATTACCCTCCAAATAGGGTGCAAAAGCAATTCGTAGAGTGACGAGTTGTTGGACATCTGGCCCAATCCGCAAAAGAAAATCCTTATAATACCAGCGGGTTGTTTGCAATGAAGCGGATCCCATGATCTATAGTTACTTGAACATGACGAATAATTCTCTTGATGATTTGAAAATGAAAGTATGTGGGCTCATGCATGTATTGACATGCATAATTAGCACTGAAAGTAATGTCGGGTCTAGTGAATGTTAGGTATTGGAGCCCTCCTACAATGCTTCGATAAAATTGTGCGTACCTGCTGTCGTCTGCTGTCAAAGCCCCGCCCCAACTCAGCATGAAATTGTCCGCTTTGGCCCACGTGCACGCTCGAGGACTTCCCAGGAGGTCACCCATCCTAGTTACTTGCTCCCGCCCGAGCACGCTTAACTTCGGAGTTCTTACGGTTTCCAGGGCCGCACGGTTTTAAAAAGGCCTCATACAAGGTAAGGGTGTAAGCTTTTACATATAACCCCATTCACTTTCCTCTCTATAGTCGATGTGGAACTCCGGGGCGTCACAATCCACCCTCCTTAAGGCTGCACGTCCCTGTGCAGTAGCCTGCCAGTCTCTGTAGCCTGCCAGCCCTCTTGGCCCGCCCACATAGAGACCCGCAACTTACACCAGACCACGGCAGGAGACCCACACTCGAACTAGTAGAGAGTCGGCTCTGATACCATTTTGTAACGCCCCACCCATACCCATGCATGATATTGTCCGCTTTGGCCCACTGGCCTCACGGTTTTGCTTCTGATGGGCCTCAACCCATCAAAAGGCCTCATAAGGGTGTTTGATGGTCTTCCACCATCTCTCTGCTACCCCACGGAACACGTGGGTTGCCAGCTGCACCTGCTGAATCCCTGAGCAACGGAACACCTCATAGATCTTCTCCATCTGTACCACCCACTCATCTGCCACAGCGGGGTCCTCAATGCCATGAAACTCTGGTGGAAACCTCTTCCTAAATTTCTCAACCAGCTCATTCAAATCATACTCCTTAGCCTGTGGCTGGCCCACTTTCTGTACCACTTCAAGCATCTGTGCTTGAAAACAGCCTGATCCTCGTTCTGTTTCTGGCTCTGCTCAGCCAAATCCTTCTGAGATTGAATGAATGCTGCCATGAATTGATGAAATTGATTTTCTGGGCCACTCTGAGAAGAACTGCCCTCTGGCGGTGGTCCGTTGTTAGATCGGGTGGGTCTACCAGCCATCGTCCTGTAAAACATTCAAGGTTAGTTCCAATATGTCCCAAGCTAACAATACAATGCTAAGAAAGAACTACCAAGCCAACCTACTGACTAACGGAATCCTCATACGCGTCTTATGGTTTCTACAATTTTTTACCCTGAGAAACCAACCACTGCTCTGATACCATCATGTCACGTCCCCTGAACCCGATTAAAGAAATAACCGGATCCGGAGAGTGAATTTTTAGGACTAATTAAAAAATTTTTGTCTTTTGGGCCCACGGATCGTAGTCCGCGGTGAGGATTATACATTTCACATGCCTCTTCTCAACTCATTAAATACTGAGTTCATAAACTCTATACACATGAAAATCTGAACAGGGGATAATATCTCATCAATATATAATTAAAGTTGACAGAAGAGATAAAACATCTAGAATCAAGTTAATTATTACATTGGCCATCCCAAATAACTAAGGCCAATAAAAGTGATCAGAAAATCAATGAGTTTAAAAGTTCCAACGAGGGAAAATAAAGAATAAAGAATCTAAGATTAATTCCC
>QPKB01000005.1:40154963-40237204 GCA_003546025.1 Camphora micrantha
GTGAAAAGCATTGAAAAAAGAAAAGAAAAGATAGAGAAAAGTGCAGAAAAGCACTTAGGCACCACTGTGGGTGCGCCCAAGTCTATGGGAAGGGCTTTGGCCCCGATTTCGTATCGCGTGCATTCGTTTCTCAAATCTGATTCATTCTCAATTTAAAGTTGATATCAAAGTCCATCGGAATCTCTAAAGAGCATTGAAAGAATCGAAAGAGACGCAAACATATTGCTAAAGGGAAGGGAAAGAAAAGAAGGAGAAGCAATAGGTACTTGGGCATACTGTGAGTGCGCCAAGTCTGCAAAGGGATCTGTCCTCAAATCTTGGTCCTTTACGCCATCGTTTTTAGATCCGGAAGTTCTGATGTTAATAATTCATATTAGGACCCTGCATTTAGGTAGCGAACTAATCGAATCGCGCGGAAATATTGTCGGAATCAGGATATATATCAACAACCAGCAGGGAAGTGCCTGTCTTGTCTTGCTTTCCGGCCGCATCTTCTGCATTTCGCGTTGCATATTTAGCTTGCTTGTTGAATTCTCTGATGAGGACTAAGGTTGATTGTTGAACTTCTGGACTAGAATTATCAAGATCATCTCTTTAGGTTGGGTTGCATTGATATTGCATAAAATCAACAACCAACAAAATCATAAAAGCATAGAACTCTTTCCTTCTTCATCTTACTCTTTAAGTAATTAGAGAAGAGAAACGCCAAAAACAAGATTAAATAAATACAAAAAATCTATAAAAAGAGTAGAAACATTAGGTAGATGATCCTAGGTTACATCCATTCACGCCTAAGTGGATTCACAAAACTTAATTCAACCAATCATATCAACTTATTAACTCAATCCATAATTAAAGTCAATAATTAACTAATTAATCAACCCTACGAAATACCTTAACTAAAAGCCCTAATTAAAAAACCTTTAAGCAATCCCTAATAACAAACCCTAATTAATAAATCTTAATTAATCAAAGCTCCAAATAAAGTTCTCATAATAAACTTATTAACAAAGTTAATTGATAACTCCAATTCACCTAATCAACGAAGTCTAACTAACAAATCATAATTTGAACCTTCAACCCTAATCAACAACAATCTCATTGGCAACCTCACCACAATTCAAACTCTAAGACCCTAGTCAAAACTTAATTAAACAATAGCCAAGTCATGACCAGAGGATAAAAATATTCTTCAACCACGACACGAGTTAGAATACCCAAAATCGACCTAGAAATACCCTAGAAACCATCGAACTCGTAGCTACCCAATAGGCAGACACAGTGCGGCGCCCAAGTCACCTAGGAAACCTAGGCACCACCATAGGCGCGCCCAACTCCCTGGTTTAATCCCGATACACGCTTCGGTTGTGTTTCAACTCTTGAATTCAAACCACAATCACTTACGGACCAGAGACTCAAAACCAATCCGGGATACAAAATTTATTGACATAGATTACCTTAAATTCCAAATCCAAGTGAAAGAGTCCCAGAAATAACCTAAACCCGCAAGGCGGCCACTTGGGCGCCACTACAGGTGCACCCAAGTTCCATTCTAGCCTTGGACATCGAATCCCTATTCACCCTCAAACTCGAACTCAAATCAACACCTTAACCTTCACAGAACTCTTCAGTCCTGAAATTTAAAATTTTTAAGTCAACTTAAAACCATTGGAGAATCTCTAAACTGGAAGTCCGGCGACCAAAGAGCGTCAAATCACACTTGGGCGCCACTTACTGGTGTGCCAAGTCCTTTGTCGGCTCGAGTTGTGAATTCTTGTGCGTCCTTTCGCAATTTCAGACCTTAAAATATTAAAATAAATCAACCCAGGACTTAAAGCAACATCAGAATAGAGAGATTACATTAAGTAAAACCCCACGAATCTTGCAAGACGTCGGATACCATCACCACTAGCCAAACCACACAGGACTTGGTATTGGGCACCACTGTTGTGCGCAAGTTCACTGAGTGACCTAGGCGCATTAGTGTGTGCGCCCAAGTCCTCTACAACCGTTTCAACGATTTCGACATCATTTCCTTCGAATCAAAACTGAAACTCCAAATCTTCAACAATTAAATATGATTCTTAAAATTCCCTAAACACCCTAACTTAATTCTTAATTCAACACAACTCAAAAAAACCATACATAGAATACAATTAACAGTTGCTTAGGCGCATGAACTATCAAACTTAGGCTATCGCCCCTAGGATTAGATTCGGTTACCTCATTACGGTAGCTCCTAGCAGCATTAGGTATCACTATACTTTTCCTGTTCTGTTAGGGGACTAGGAGAACTGATGTGGGGTTAAGGCTTTAGAGTTAGTGGTTTATGATGATCAATGATAAAGCAATATCATGTAAATCCAAGTAAAAATCTCCTAGTTAGGCCTCTAGCTAATATATCGAAAATCATAAAAAAAACTATAAAACCAACAATACACCCAAAAGGATTTTTCTTTTATTTTCTTATCCACCTCAGGTGAGAGATTTATAATCGAACTTTTGGATTAAAAGGGAATAAAGACTGTTTTAAAATTGAAATAAATGAAGGATGATGAGAAGAGAATGAGTGATTTCGACACACTTTTAAAGAATCACGGCCCAATCGGACTCCCCTAAAACAGCATAGCCCATGGCCTTCACTTTTATCACTCGTGTATAGCACACGAAATAAAACAAAAATACAAGTCAAGTCTCAATTTTGCATTCATCATTTTGGGTTTAAAAAGTTTAGCCTTTAAAACTATTTTCCAAGGATTGAAGGGACCGGGAAACGGGGCCGATCATCTCTTAAATATTTGGTACTCTCCGTTTATTTTTTTAATTACTTTATTTTACTTGGTTCTACTATGATTTTGCCTTGTGAGGATTAACTCTACTATTTGACTTTAACTCATGACCTGATTGACCTTATATTAAACAGACCGAAGAGACCCAAATTAATGTGACATGACAACAGTCGTGTGTTGTCGGCAGCATATTAGACGAGAGGAAGAACCCACCCATTTATTTTCTCCCCACATTTTCTTCGGCTTCATCGAAGAACGGTGTTTACGGCGGATTACTGTAAGCTGCCAATCGTGATCCGTCGATTTGGAGGGTAGTCGGCAATCTCATTTTCAATGTAAAATTTAAATAGGCATACATCAGATGAATCGGAGATTTTCCTCTAAGGCGAACGCCTTTTCCTATTGCGTGGGTCGAAATTCACATCGCCGACAGTACTGACTTGGGGGTCGAAAATTCACATCCGACAGTACTGACTAGGATAAAGGAGACGTGAGTATGTCTTGTAACCATTTAGTACTGATTGGTTTTTTTTATGTGGTTTTTTCTCCGGGAAAAGGGTTTTTCACGTGAAATTTATGTATACCTTCTTGTGGTGTTTGATTGGTAGATTGATTGGCTAGTTCTATCTATGTTTGGGTGTTTAACATCCGTATGTGCATTGGTTTGGTTATTTGGAACTAGCACGCCATTCTTGCAAACGCTGAAACTTCAGACTTCCGCGCTAACCCCATAAAACATGCGTCATTATTGGTAGCAGCTACATTAGTTGGGCATGAAAGGACTTTCCGTATGTTCTTTGTTCACATCCATTCGGCTGATGCAGGTCTGCACTCAATCTTTTTCTTTCCCTCTAAATTTTCCTTTCCTTCCTTCACAAATCCACTAGATGGAATTTACTCTAGTATTTAGAATTGTCAATGACCTTCAACCACAAAAAACCTCAAGAAACCTAGCGAGCAGGAAAATCATTCATCCATTACATTTTGATTGGGTAGTGGATCTTTGTTTAGTGAAATAAACCATTTCCACTACTCAGTCACTATATTGAGGTAGTCAGAGAAGCACAAAACCCCGATAGATGGAAATCGATACTAATATGTGCAACGCTTAACCGCAAGGCTACGGTGTCATCAACTAGTATAAGACTAAGAGTCCGGATTATCAATCCCACATAAAGAGGATGGAAGAAGCAATGAATCCAATTTAAGTAGAATTGAACTAAAATATAGCTAATATCAACAGATGAAGTGAAAAAATAAACTATAAACAATGCAATGTAAATAACTAATTAATAATTTAAAATATAAAATTTAATAAGATCTAAGTTAGATCTAACAAGATACACTAAACTATTGGCGAATGGTAATGGAAATGGAAGATTTAAGGTGAGGAGCTGGCGTGGAATGTGTAGGATTTTAAAACAAGTTATGTGAGATATAGATCTAACAATCTAAAAGTGAAAATAACAATAAATTAAAATTTTAATTAACATGATAAAAATAAGAGATTAGGCAATCCAAAATCCACTAAGTATGTAATTAATCAAATAATGCATATTTTAATTCACACTACTCCAAATCTAATCCAATTAGCCATCTCTGTCTAATTGGACTGGTGATATATAATGAAGATCAAGTAAAGAAAATCAAAGCCAAAATCCTAGATCATGATCTAGCTAGCCTAACCCTAATCCATCAAAATCAAAGGAAAAAAGATCAAAGAAAAAGGCTCTAGAGCATGCTACGTGAGAGAACTTAATCCAACTCCAAAGCATTAATTGAGATTATCCAAGTATCAAGTGTAGAGAAAGAGTATGAGAATGAGAGAGATTAGCACACTTAGATCTAAAATCTACTAATCAATTAAGGCATAAGTAGGGAATTTAAACTAAACACATGCATGGAATTTAATTAATCACATTACTTAGCTTCAAAAGGAGAGCTTAATCCAAGAACTTTAGCCACTAAACATCAAGAAGGAGCTCCAAATCTTCATTAATGATCTTCAATTACAGACTCTCCGTCTAGATTAGTTACAAAGAAGCTACTAATTACATCTAAAAGTAAAAATAAAATTGCAAAAAGAGTAAATTGCCAAAAGATTTTTTTTTTTTTTCACTCTACAAAGGAGACATATTTGTGCTCTCAGCACGCTATGATTGGTGGAGAGCGTTAGAGTTGGATGGAGTCTATTCTATATGTAAAAAATAAAAAAATCAAAATGCAATCTGGTTAGGAATTGAATCATAAACGCCATTTCATAGCTAACTCAGCTCTAACAATACACCACAATCATTTGGTGTTTAAAAATGACTTTCTTTTTCCTTAATGTCTTCTCCTCTTATTTTTGGAATTCTTTACTTTCCTAAGATTTCTTTTTGTACTATCTTTATTATAATCTCTTCTTGATGGTTTGGGAACTCAGCAGAAGGTTGGGATAGTGGGGGTACAACCTACATAAGAGAAATTACATTTAAATACGTTATAATAATCGAATTGATGCTGATATACGATAATCCACTGGTTGTGATAGAATGAATAAAATCTCCTGCATAAAGCATCCCGATAGATGTGATCGACCTTATACGTGCATACGCTTAACCGGAAACTATACGGTGTGTAAGTAGTTATAAGCTAAGAGTCGGATTTAATCAATCCCACTCGGAAGGAATAGAAGAAGCAATGAATCCATTTAAGTAGAATTGAACTAAGATATAGCTAATATCAACAGATGAAGTGGAAAACAATAAAACTAATAGACAATGCAATGTATAACTTACATTAAAATTTAAAATATAAATTAATAAGATTAAGTTTCTACAACTACACTAAACTATGATGAATGGCGATGGACAATGGAAGATTTAAGGTGAAGATGTTGGGGGTGGAATGTGTAGGATTTAAACAAGTTTGAAAGCCGGGATCCTACCTAGAGGGGGGGGGGTGAATAGGTGATCTACACTTAATGACTAATTAATGGCATTTTAATTTCTTTAAAAAACAACTAGTCACTGTTGGGATTGGTGTATGCCCTAAAGCCCACTGACTGCACTTACATCTCTGTTACTGGATATTTATTAGTTATTTAAAGGAATGACATCTTTCTCTTAGTGCTTGTGTGTATGTATGGTTGTGTAAGGCCCATTGTTTTATAGTAAATGACTTGGGTGTGTAGTGACTACACACAGATAGGTATGAGTCACGGATACTTGAAACAATAAATTTGTTCATAACTGAGAGGTGGAGTTGGGCACTTCATCTTGGTATAAGTTATAGTGAGAAACTCTCCTGTGTTCAGGGTGACTTACCTTAGTCACGGGAGGTCTTTCCCGGATATATCTCATTAGTGCATGTGTCATGCATTGAACAGGACCATTGAAGGTGTGATCTCTAAAATAGGACTATCACAGAGAGAGATCAAGTCACCTCTTGCTACTGAGTGACCAGTGCTCTTAATCTTGAGCATTTGTGGATGAACTGACGAAGTCGAGTTCTTGTACTTTAATTCACTATGAGTGAGATCCTGTTCATGAGTCAACAGCTTTGTGTTTTGGGTACTTGGGCTTGATTAGTTAGGACGTGCAAATGCAATATGGAATCTATGCCATCGTGTGATGGAATGATCGTCCCCTTAGAATTATCCGATTAATTATCAGAATCTAAGATCTTAGTATATGGATGTTCCATATGGATGTTGAACTTGTGGGTCGCTCCCTGGATCAAGAGTGATATCCGGATGATGATTAAGTCAAGGGTATGAAGTTCTGAGGATGAGATGCAATAAAAAAGGTAGATTGTACATCGGTTAACCTACTTGATTATGGATGTTACATAGAGGGGCATTGTGGTCATTGTACTTGGTAGGTCAAAGACAATCGTCAGTTTATGATGAGCTTAATTTGCAATTTAATATTTGTCCCTGGAGTGCAACCATAACTCTCTAGTGGAATGAGTTAAGGTTAAAATGATCCTAGTGTTGCTATGGGGTTAGCATGGACATTTTGGTCATTTTGGAAGCCAAGGGCAAATATGTCTTTTGGTCCCTTCTCTAGCCATTTTCCTAGATTGGCAACGTTTCCTAAATTGTTTAATTGTGTGGAGAAATAATTTTGAGTGTAAATTCAAATAGGCCCATGATGGCATACATGAATTACAACTCTAGATAAATTATTGGTGCATGAGCCATAGTGTGTGTGGGCTAGCCAATGTGGTCCCTTATGTGTGGGTCCCAAGATTGTGTAGGTCCTATCACTTGGAAGGCTGAAACTCCTTTTTGTAAGTTTCCTTAAAGTTTTTTTTTTAATTAGCTTTGGAAACTAAAAAGGTGGAGTGTTGGACGTCCATGATGAGGTTGGTTGGGTTTTTTGAAAGCTCCTCTTTGTTGCAACTATTTGGAGAGAAAAAAGGAGGAGCTGCCCATAGAGATCTGCTCATTTTGTTTTGGACGTCCACATTACTAGGAGGCTCTCTCTCTTTGTTGCAATTTCTTCTTCTTGAAGAAAAAAAGAATGGAGATCTGAGCTTTGCACTTCAGATCAAGTAAAAGTCATAGAAGGAAGCCTATTTTGATCCCACAATCAGAGCCAATCAGATTGGGTTGTGGAATAGAAGAGAAGATCAAAAAGGGAAGTTGCTGCAGTAAATTCCTGCAACCTGAATAGCTGATTGCAGGCTTGTGATCAGTTCTTTGCAAGTTCATTTTCAGAGACTTGAAGACTTCATATCATCAAGGTATTAGTCCTCCTTAATCTCCTTGCTTTATACACATGTTGATCATGATTTCATGGAGTTTTATGTGTGATTTACATGGCTGTATTCATCAGATTTGTTTCGAATTTGAAAACACCAGCCTTAGATCTCTTTAATGTTTAAGATTTCTGATCTGAATCACACTTTCTTTCAGTGGTATCAGAGACACTTCATGATTAATCATGATCCCATGTTGTGTGGATATCTATCCTAGATTAATTAAGGGCATGGTGGCGCCCCTTAGGATGTTAATTAGTGTATGATATGAGTGCAGAATTTCTGATTGCAGAATTCCAGATTGCAGGAATTCTGTATCAGATTTTGTTTCAGAATTCTGTGACTGCAATTGTTAGTTTTCAGAATTCTGTGACTGGAATTTGGTGTGCAGAATTATTCCAGATTGCTGGAATTTTTGTTTCAGAATTCTGTAACTTAATTTCAGAATTCTGTATAGGGCTGTACACTATGTTTTTGAATGCACTGACCTCTTTGTATGCAGCCATATATGCATCCTTGATGGTTCGAATGAATGTTGTTTGGATTTGGATGTGTTTTTTAATTAGTTGGAAAGTGTACGATTGCGCGTTTAGCAATCATAGGAGGTTGTAATTTTTTCTGTTTTTATTCCAACTAGTCTTGATGTAAGCTTTCTTGAAAAGCATAGGTATCTCCAATGTAATTTTTGGTTGTGTTTTTCATGGGTTTGCTTGTATAAAATTTATTTATTGTAACAAGCAAGAAGAAGAAAGTTTCAAGCAAGAAAGGTTGCAACAAACCGGATTCCACGGTGATGGAGGTGACGGAGGTTTCCTAGTGAAAAATGGACACCTAATCAAGTATCCTAGTTGGATCAGGGTTTGAAGTCCGAATAGCAGGGAGCCATCAAGGATTGCATTCTTTATTTGCTTTTATATATGGAATGCATGGTTGAATGCTTTATATATAATTGCTATAATTGTCACCTAGTAACATGGCCACCACTAGGTTTTAAAATTGGCATCCTTATATATTGGATTGTTTTTAGTTTGGCAAATTGTTTTTAAACGGATCTTAGACCAGCACCTTCTTTTTGTCTAAGGTTTAAAAATTGGATAGGGTTTAGTTTACCTTGGCACCCTAAGTTTCCAAAAGAGGCTAAACTGAAATCTAATTAGATGCCACCTAAGGGTTCCCATAACCCAAGTTTGGAAATTTGACTCTTTAAAGGGATTTGCTCAAATTTTTTAAAGCAAAAGGTTTTTATGTTCAAGATGACTTAAGTCATTGAGTCATGAATTTAATCAACTAAGTTTGCTAGATTTAAAGTTTTTGAGTAAACAATGTAAAGATCAAAAGAGTTTTTCAAAACCCTAGTGTTAAATAATCAAGTGGGAGAGGGGTTTGGAAAAAACCCCACGGCCTTCCATTTTCGGTTCATGCTATCTCAATGGAGTGTTAGTGGGAGCGGCCACCCCTTCGGTGGAGTTCTTTACTAAAGATCACTTCGATGGGTTAGTGGGTGAACTAATATGAATATTGGTAATGAGGTGTTAGTGGGAGCGGCCATCCCTTCGGTGGAGTTCTTTACTAAAGATCACTTCTATAGAATGTCAATGAAGTGTTGGTGGGAGCGGCCATCCTTTCGGTGGAGCTCTTTACTAAAGTTCACTTCGAGAATGGTTTTAATTCTCTTCCCTTCGGAGGACTTGAGACATGGACATTCTGGGAAATTTCATAAGAGATGGTAATACACTTGACATAAGCCGGTAATAACCTCTCCCTAGGAGTTAGTGTTATTTGTCATATGAGGCCAAACCAATCAGTGATTGAACTGTCACTGGATATGCTAAATCCAGAAAGTGATAATCCAAATAAGCTAGGCTTTACTCGACGAGACTATAGATTCGGCCATCCCTTCGATGGAGGGTCTATGAGGAGGTTGAGACACTGATACATTATGATTAGGGTTAAATAATGTAAAAAGTCTTGTGCATGTTTTTCTTTTTATAATAAGCACCATATACATATTACATATATACAGCCTGTCTAATTATAACCTGTTATATATCCAGAGAGATGGGGAAGGATTCTTTTAGCCCGTTGATGAGTATTTTGCGTGAGAACAAATTGACTGACCCTAATTACGTAGACTGGAAAAGAAACCTAAACATAGTACTCACCGCCGAGGAGTACAAGTATGTTTTGTCGGAACCCTGTCCTACGATTGATGATCCTCCTACAGATGCCCAGCAAGAAGCTGAAAGGAAATGGAAAAAGGCGAATAGCATGGCCAAATGCTACATGCTTGCTTCCATGTCCAACGTGTTGCAAACGCAGCATGAGCAAATGGACACAGCTGCTGACATCATGCTGTCCTTGTCTGAGATGTTCGCAGACAAAAGCAGGCCAGCTAGGCAAGCTGCTTTAAGGACAATCATGAATACTAGGATGGCTGAGGGAACACCCGTCAGAGAGCATATGCTCAAGATGATGGATTGTTTCAATGAAGCCGAGATCCTAGGGGCTGAGATTGATGCAGGGAGTCAGACTGATATGATTCTCGAAACTCTGCCGGAGTCTTTCAACCAGTTCAAGCTCAACTTCAACATGAGCAAGATGGACATGACTCTCTCTGAGTTAATGAAAGAACTCCAGGCGGCAGAGGCCATCATGAAGCCTAAAGGCCAAGCTCACTTTTCCCAGTCTTCCTCTAAACTGAACCCGAAAGGGAAAAAGTTCAAGAAGAAGCAGGGTAAGGGAAAAGGACAGAAAAAGGGCAATGCTGGGAAGAAGGACAAAGGTACAGGTGAAAAGCCCAAAGGGAAATGCTTCAAGTGCGGCTTCAAAGGTCACTGGAAGAAAGATTGTCCCAAGCTACTAATATCAGATAAGAAAGGTATATCTCTTTCCTATTACATTGAAACCTGTCATGTGGTTGATTCTATTGATTCGTGGATAGTAGACTCTGGAGCCACTAATCATATCTGCAATTCATTGCAGGGGTTTCAAATAATGAAAAAGCTTGAGAAAGGGGAATTTGACCTTAGAGTTGGAAATGGAGCAAAGATTTGGGCTGTTGCAGTGGGAGCTGTTACTTTACATTTTCCGCAAGATAGGATATTAATTTTAAATAATGTTATCTATGTTCCGGACATAAGGAAGAATTTAATTTCAGTTTCCAGACTTATTGAATTTCATTATTCAGTTTCTTTCCATTCTGGTGTTGAAATCAGTAGAAATGGAAATATTATATGTTCCGGTAGAATGCATGACAACTTATTTTATATATATCCTATTGCTCCCGCACTGCATAATGTACAACTAGAAAGCTCATCTTCCCTTAAGAGGAAGGTATCTTCGACCAATGACACTTATCTTTGGCACTTACGTTTGGGTCATATTAACCTAAAACGGATTCAGAGGTTGGTAGAGGATGGGCTTTTGAGCTCATTAGATCTCGAACCTTTACCTCAGTGTGAATCTTGTCTCATGGGAAAGATGACCAAAAGGTCATTCTCTGGAAAGGGACTGAGGTCAAAGGAGTTGTTAGAATTGGTTCACACTGATGTGTGTGGTCCTATGAACAAGCTAGCTCGAGGAGGTTATGAGTATTTCATCACCTTCACTGATGATTACTCTAGGTATGGATATGTGTACCTAATGCGACGCAAGTCTGAAGCGTTTGATAAGTTCAAACAATTCAAGGCTGAGGCGGAGTTACAACTAGGGAAACATATCAAAGCTCTTCGATCTGATCGAGGTGGTGAGTACCTCCTGGGTGAGTTCAAGGAGTACCTCACACAACATGGGATTGTGTCTCAGTTGTCTGCACCGGGTACACCCCAGCAAAATGGTGTAGCAGAGAGAAGAAACCGTACCCTTCTTGATATGGTAAGGTCCATGATGAGTCATGCAACCCTACCCATATCTTTTTGGGGATATGCCCTAGAAGCAGCAGCATACATTTTGAATCTGGTACCTTCTAAATCAGTACCTAGGACACCTCAGGAAATGTGGACAGGTCGAAAACCCAGTTTAAGACATATCCACATTTGGGGTTGTCCAGCCTATGTACTGAATGATAAAGCTACCAAGCTAGAACCCAGATCGGAAATGTGCTACTTCATTGGGTATCCTAAGGGAACGAGAGGAGGCATCTTTTATCATTCAAAGGAGCAAAAGGTGCTTATCAGCACTCATGCTAGATACTTGGAGGATGATTGCATGATGCACCAAGAGCTTGGTTGTAAAGAAACCCTTGAGGAGATTCTTTCAGAAACTCCTGCAACATCTGTGCCAGATCCTGAGACTGTAGATAATCAAGACATTCCTTTTAACACTCCGGAGCCTCGTCGTAGTGGGAGAATTTCTAGACCACCAGATAGATACCTAGGAGTGTCTTTTATGACAGACTCCGAGGATCTGGTTGAGGATCCTACTAGTTACGATGAAGCAGTAACGGATATAGATGCTGACATGTGGCAGCAAGCGATGAAATCTGAATTGGATTCTCTGTATTTCAATCAAGTCTGGGAACTTGTGGATGCACCTGAAGGGATCAAACCCATAGGGTGCAAGTGGATCTACAAGAGAAAGAGAGGAGTGGATGGGAAGATTGAAACCTTCAAAGCAAGACTGGTGGCGAAAGGATATACTCAGAAAGAGGGTATCGATTATGAGGAAACCTTCTCGCCAGTAGCCATGCTCAAGTCCATAAGGATTCTCTTAGCCATCGCATGTCATTATGACTACGAGATATGGCAGATGGATGTCAAGACAGCTTTTCTAAATGGAAGTCTTGACGAATGCATCTATATGATGCAACCAGAGGGATTCATTGCTGGTGGCCAAGAGAACATGGTCTGTAAACTTAAAAAGTCCATTTATGGACTTAAGCAAGCATCTAGGGCATGGAACATCAAGTTTAATCAGGCAGTCAAATCTTTTGGCTTTGATCAAAACATTGATGAACCATGTGTGTATAAGAAAGGGAGTGGAAACGCAGTTGCATTTTTAGTCCTATATGTGGATGACATATTACTCATTGGAAATGATGTTGGCATGTTGTCGTCTGCTAAGGTTTGGTTATCATCTCAATTTCAGATGAAGGATTTGGGTGAGGCGAGCTATGTCTTAGGGATCAAGCTTTTGCGAGATCGCAAGAACAAGATGTTAGCCTTATCCCAATCTTCGTATATTGAGAAGATATTGGTCAAGTATAACATGCATGACTCCAAGAAGGGCTTGCTACCTTCTAGACATGGAGTACCACTATCTCGGAATCAATGTCCGAAGACACCTGAGGAGATAGAAAGCATGAGGAGAGTACCATATGCATCAGCTGTTGGAAGCCTCATGTATGCAATGTTGTGTACTAGACCAGATATCTGCTTTGCCGTTGGCATGGTTAGTAGATATCAATCAAACCCTGGACCTATGCACTGGACAGCTGTTAAGCATATATTCAAGTATCTTCGGAGAACGAAAGATTATATGCTAACATACCGAGCAGATGATCTAACGCCACTGGCATATACAGACTCTGATTTCCAGTCGAACGTAGATGCCAGAAAGTCTACCTCGGGATACGTCTTTACTCTATCAGGAGGGACTATATCATGGAGAAGTGTCAAGCAAGATT
Organism: Camphora micrantha; assembly: GCA_003546025.1. NCBI lineage: Eukaryota > Viridiplantae > Streptophyta > Magnoliopsida > Laurales > Lauraceae > Camphora > Camphora micrantha. The sequence continues at coordinate 40,168,122 of QPKB01000005.1, forward strand.
GTACTGCTAATTCTACCATGGAAGCAGAGTATGTGGCGGCATCGGAAGCTGCGAAGGAAGCAGTATGGCTCAGAAAATTCCTATTGGAATTGGGAGTAGTTCCTGCAGTGCAAAAACCGATTGTCATGTACTGCGACAATACTGGTGCAGTAGCTAACTGCAAAGAGCCCAGGAATCACAAAAAAGGCAAGCATATTCAGAGAAAGTACCACTTGATCCGGGAATTCATCCAGGATGGAGAAATAGTGGTAGAGCAGATTGCCTCAGCAAATAACTTAGCTGACCCATTTACTAAGACTCTTACTGAGAAAGTGTTTACTTCACATGTTGAGTCTATGGGAGTTAGGTTAGGTCGTAGTGATCTTTAGTGCAAGTGGGAGTTTGTTGGGATTGGTGTATGCCCTAAAGCCCACTGACTGCACTTACATCTCTGTTACTGGATATTTATTGGTTATTTAAAGGAATGACATCTTTCTCTTAGTGCTTGTGTGTATGTATGGTTGTGTAAGGCCCATTGTTTTATAGTAAATGACTTGGGTGTGTAGTGACTACACACAGATAGGTATGAGTCACGGATACTTGAAACAATAAATTTGTTCATAACTGAGAGGTGGAGTTGGGCACTTCATCTTGGTATAAGTTATAGTGAGAAACTCTCCTGTGTTCAGGGTGACTTACCTTAGTCACGGGAGGTCTTTCACGGATATATCTCATTAGTGCATGTGTCATGCATTGAACAGGACCATTGAAGGTGTGATCTCTAAAATAGTACTATCACAGAGAGAGATCAAGTCACTTCTTGCTACTGAGTGACCAGTGCTCTTAATCTTGAGCATTTGTGGATGAACTGACGAAGTCGAGTTCTTGTACTTTAATTCACTATGAGTGAGATCCTGTTCATGAGTCAACAGCTCTGTGTTTTGGGTACTTGGGCTTGATTAGTTAGGACGTGCAAATGCAATATGGAATCTATGCCATCGTGTGATGGAATGATCGTCCCCTTAGAATTATCCGATTAATTATCAGAATCTAAGATCTTAGTATATGGATGTTCCATATGGATGTTGAACTTGTGGGTCGCTCCCTGGATCAAGAGAATGATATCCGGATGATGATTAAGTCAAGGGTATGAAGTTCTGAGGATGAGATGCAATCAAAAAGGTAGATAGTAACATTTTGGTCATTTTGGAAGCCAAGGGCAAATATGTCTTTTGGTCCCTTCTCTAGCCACTTTCCTAGATTGGCAAGGTTTCCTAAATTGTTTAATTGTGTGGAGAAATAATTTTGAGTGTAAATTCAAATAGGCCCATGATGGCATACATGAATTACAACTCTAGATAAATTATTGGTGCATGAGCCATAGTGTGTGTGGGCTAGCCAATGTGGTCCCTTATGTGTGGGTCCCAAGATTGTGTAGGTCCTATCACTTGGAAGGCTGAAACTCCTTTTTGTAAGTTTCCTTAAAGTTTTTTTTTTAATTAGCTTTGGAAACTAAAAAGGTGGAGTGTTGGACGTCCATGATGAGGTTGGTTGGGTTTTTTTGAAAGCTCCTCTTTGTTGCAACTATTTGGAGAGAAAAAAGGAGGAGCTGCCCATAGAGATCTGCTCATTTTGTTTTGGACGTCCACATTACTAGGAGGCTCTCTTGCTTTGTTGCAACTTCTTCTTCTTGAAGAGAAAAAAGAATAGAGATCTGAGCTTTGCACTTCACATCAAGAAAAAGTCATAGAAGGAAGCCTATTTTGATCCCACAATCAGAGCCAATCAGATTGGGTTGTGGAATAGAAGAGAAGATCAAAAAGGGAAGTTGCTGCAGTAAATTCCTGCAACCTGAATAGCTGATTGCAGGCTTGTGATCAGTTCTTTGCAAGTTCATTTTCAGAGACTTGAAGACTTCATATCATCAAGGTATTAGTCCTCCTTAATCTCCTTGCTTTTATACACATGTTGATCATGATTTCATGGAGTTTTTATGTGTGATTTACATGGCTGTTTTCATTATTAAAACCATCATCAAAATGTGCCCATTAGGTACGCCTTTACACAATCATACCCTCTGTACGAGCACTCTTGGATTTGGTCTTTCTTCCATGTTTTGGTCACGTTGGCATCTAATCACGGAGGACTCCTCGTCAGTGTTTCACAAATTAAAGAAACCTTGTGTTTGGCAATTACAAGTCCCCATGGATTTGGCTAGTCCAAAATCCTCACTTTTGAGGATTTTTCAGATTTGAGATTTCTCATAGGATTTAAAAATCCTCACTTTTGCAGATTTGAGATTATACTAATTTTTCGTCAAAATAGAGTTGAAGGGGAAGAAAAAACATGGGCACATCCCTAAAAGCTTCAGTGAAGCAAGTATACAAGCTCTTTAGAGCCTAAAAAGAATGAAAGAAGAATAGCCAAAAAACCTTTTAACAAAGACACCTCATAGAAGCAAACATTAAGAGTAGAGGGACACTCTCAAAAAAATGAAAAAGGCAATCATAAGGTGAACTTTGAGCAGAGCTTGGGAGACCTAAGGCTGCATCACTGATCTATTCAAGTTATTGCCTCCTGAGTCCAAGAAGTGAGACAAAAACGTTATTGAATGTTGCATAATTTCTGAAACTCCAGATATAGAACTATGACGTTAAAATTCACCATTGCTGCCCATTGTTTGGCAACTTCAGCTTCATATCTGCCTTCTAAGATTACCGACCAGACAACTGAGGTAGAGAGAGGATGAAGCACAATTTCTCCAATTTCCTAAAAAATCCAAGACCAAGTAAAAGAAGAAATGGAGTGGTGCATGATTCTTCATTTCTGCAGCAAAGCAGGCACCTAGAGGTAGGGGTATTCATGGGCCGGGCTAAGGAATATCCAAGCCCGGCCCGGCTTCCAAACAGCCTGTCACACATCGGGTTATCAGGAGTTGTCCCAAGCCCGGCCTGCCTTGAATCATGTAAGCCCGAGCCCAGCCCGCAATTAAAATATAATTTAATAAGAGAGCTAAAATTATATGCTCTCATATGTAGCCTAGTTGGTTTCGTCTTGACAGTGTCAATGAAAGTATCACTCTTTGAATCCCATAACCTATAGCCGTTTCGATTATTATTTTTCAATCGGGCTGGGCCGGACTTTGGGCTCTCTACAATTGAGTCCTAGCCCAGCCCGTCTATTAAACGGGCCTATCAAAGATGTCCAAGCCTGGCCCTAGTATTAAAAACAAAGGTCCAAGCCCCGTCCAAGTCGGGCTGGGCCTAGGCCGGGTCGAGCTAGCCTGGTCCATGAACACCCCGACCTATAGGCAAGATTGACGCCAATTCATTTCACCCGAGCTCCATATTAGAATAGAAATGGATGGCCTAATAAGTTGATTCCAAACAATAATCGACTAAAAGCAAAGAGAACATGAGTTCTCACTATATTCCATGCTTCTTTTAAGGAAAAAAAGTTGCCTGAAGAATTAGCCCACCAAGTAGCAAAATCAATGGCTGGTTGGGGAGTAAGAGGCAGAAAAAATAAATGATTGAAGGTACTGCTTGATAGATTCAGGGAGGTAATCTTGAACCTGACAACTTTGGCCATTAATTAGAGAAGAAACTTTCGCAAAGTGGGAGAAATAGGAATGAGGGAAAGCATCATTAATTGTGTTATTAGCCAGCCAGAAGTCATACTAAATAAAATCATTGGTTTGCCATCATCAATTTTCCATTTGCTACCTAAATGAAGAAATGGGGATAGCACCTGATTGATTTCCATGTGTAGGAACCAAGAACTGACTTTCCAGCATTCCAAATAGAAATTTTGTTGAGAGTATCCTACTCTAAACCAACAAGAACATAAAGAGGAAATGATTAGTCATAACCATCCTAGCTTGAGGAGACAAGCCACGTTCATTTCAGCCACCCTACGGATACCCAACCCTCCTTCCAATGTTAGTAAGAAAATGACTTCCTAGAGAACCAGGCTCTTCTTAAAGGCTTAGTAGTCAGCAGACCAGAGAAAATTCCTCATTATTTTTACAGTTGCGAGCCTGACTTTCTTTGATGGAGGAATTGATAGAGATATGTGAATCAACATACTTACCAAATCATGACACACCAGTAGCAAGCGAGGAGCGAAGGATAATAAGTTTTTATTCCCATCAAAGAATTTAGCTCTCATAGAATCCAAGAACCTAGCAAAGTAACCGAACCTAGGACAACCAAAGAAGATATGAACCCCGAAGTAAAAAGTCAGGGGAGAGGCCACTAGGATGTTCAACTGAGAGGTGATGAATCTTCTTCTCCTATGATTACACTTCCCAAAGAAATGTGGCTCTTGGAGAGATTGAAAATTTGGCTCACAACATTTTGATATTTAGCACTAAGGGATTTAATGTTTTTAATGCCCCTAAGATTAGTTTTCAAGAAGAACAACCGGTGATTAGTGTAAAGAAGAAGACATGGGGTAGAGGGGACCTTCGAAAAAACAAGCTTAATGACTGTTTTTCTTTTCTGTTTGAAGCATTTTGATATTTAAAGACTTTTAGATAAATTCACCCTAGAATTCATTGACATCCGGACTCCTCAATTTATACAAAAGAGATACACTGATGAGATAATAAGTTTAAATTCAGACTCTTAATCTATCCCTAGAATTTCTAACAACCTAAACCTAATCTCTAACATTCCCCCTCAATTAGATGCTCCTTTCTCAAAAAGGATCTCTAATTGTTAACATAAATAAAATAAAACCATTTTGATCTTTGAGAAATAAATGATAGTTCTTTTTGATAGAAACAAGATCTTTAAGTCTTCATGGGGATCGCCGTCTGTCTGTGGATCCATCACTGTCACTACCCACTCCTCTCAAGTCTGTCTGTGTTGGTGATCTAATAGATTAGATCTAATGCCACTCCAGAAGCTTCGATCAATGAAGATTTGATGAAGATGACGAGATCATAAGGCTTGAATGCTTGAATCGATGGAGGAAAGAGAGGGAATTTGATTGATTTTATTGAAAACAGAAAAATTGATGGTGATTATTTCGGAAAATAGGACTGTACCTAGCTTTATTGTAAGATCATCACTGGGCCCAGCTCTGATACCATAAAGACTTTTAGATAAATTCACCATAGAATTCATTGACATCTATACTACTCAATTTATACAAGAGATACACTGATGAGATAATTAGCAAACTCTTAATCTATCCCTAGAATTTCTAACAACCTAAACCTAATCTCTAATAATATTGAGGCTCAACACTTCTTCAACAAGAATGAATCGATAAGGTGATAAAGGATCACCCTGTCTAGAGCCTCCAAAAGAATCAAGGAAACCATAGGGGCTCCAGTAAATTTGGGCAAATCCTTTTGAAATGCACATAAGCTCTTTTATTATACTAATCCAAGTATGAGAGAAGTTGGGAATTTTTAAGGCTCTAAGGAGAAATGATCATTTAAGCCTATCAAAAGCTTTTGTGATATGCATTTTGTTGGCAAAAAGCTCCATCTTTGATTTTGGAACTCAATTTTTGGAATAATTCATGGGCAAGAGTTGAATGCTGGTAAATTAAACGGCCCCTCACAAAAGCAGCCTAGTGAGGAAAGATTAGGGAAGGGAGAATAGTAGAGAGTTTTTTGGCCAAAGTTTCGGAAACAATTTTATAGGAGAAATTCAAAAGGCTTATTGGGCCAAAATCTGTACAAGAAGTAAGGGATTGGTTTCTTGGGACTAAAGCCAAAAAGTAAGGGTTCAAGTACTGGAGGAGGCGGCTAGAAATGAACAAGTGTTGGACCGATAGAGTAACATCCTTACCAACAATAATCCAAGCAGAAGTAAAGAAAGTACCTATAAAACCATCTTGACCTTGAGAGCTATTTTTCTCATGCCAAAAACCGTCACTTCGATTTCTAGTTTAGTTGGAACAACATTTACACTATGTTTGGGAAGGAGGAAAAATGAGGGGAAGGAAAACAAAGAGAGGGGAAAGTGGAGGGAATGTTGACATTGAGGGTGTTTGGGAAGGGAGGAGGGAAAGTGGGGGAGAAATTTGGGGGGAAAAAACGTGTGGGGCCCACTAAAAAAATTTCTTCTCAAAACTAGGAGGAAAATAAGAGGCAAAGAGGGGTATTTGTGTGTAAATTACTGAAATGCCCTTTTTGAAGCTATTTTTCCCAATCCATTTTCCCTCCCCTCCCCTACTTTCCCTCCCTATCCAAACAAGAGGAAGGAAAATTAATTTTCCCTACCCTCCCTTTCCCTCCCCCCTTCCCAAACATAGTGTTAGGTAAGAATTATGGGCATCTGAGATAGATGGGACAACCACATTGAAAAGGTCTTCATCCATTTGAATGGGAAGTTGCTTATATAGGTTGGAGAAGTAGTCTACAACCAAACCTTGAATTTGAATCGGTTCTATACCTTTATACCATCCACCAATATGCTATCAATTCTATTGTAGTTGTCCCTCTTAGTTGACATGTGGAAGAGCATTTTACTTCTATCCCCTTCTCTAAGCCACGTAACTTTTGATTTTTGTCTCCAATGAGTATCGTACGCTTGAAGCCGATTATGTAAAATGGATTGCACCGAATTTAGACCCTTAAGATTCTTTTTGGACGGAGCTGAGTTTAAGGAGCTTTGGCAATAAAGATGATTGTGTTCAATAGCTTCGATATTAGACTTAAGATTGCCAAAAGTATTCTTTGTTCCACCTTTTCAGATGAAGCTTCAATTGTTTGAGTTTTTGGATCAGGACAAATTGAGAGTTTCCAGGACATGGGAGGTTCCATTTGAGAGCCACCGTATCTAGTAAAAACGTTAGGAATATTTTATGTTTTGAATGACCTTTTCTCTTCATGATTAGAAGAGATTAGGATGATATATTTATAATGTGGATTTGGTTAGATTACATTGAGATTCAAAGAATTGAGATGCAGAAAATCAGGCTACAGATTGTCCTAATTTGAATCAAATCTTAAGATATTACCGAGTTTCATTAACACTCCTCCTCAGGTGGAACCCGGTCAACACACTTTTGGCGGCACGCATTTTTTCCGCACCGAGTTGTTCCTCCACCTGGGATTCGAACTCACGACCAATTGTCTGTGATACCATAAAAACGTTAGAAATACTTTGTGTTCTGAATGGCCTTTTTTCTTCATGATGAAAAGAGATAAGGATGATATATTTCTAATGTTGATTTGGTTAGATTACACTGAAATCCATAGAATTGAGATGCAGAAAATCGGGGCTACAGATTGTCCTGATTTGGATTTAATCTTAAGATATGACACAAAGAATTTGAAAACTTGTCAAATTTGACCTTGATTGAATTTCCTTGACCGTTGCGTTCTTGTCTATCCATCTTTGACTTCTTTGATTGCATATCATTGATTGTTGCATCTTTGTTTGTCAATATTTGATTGAGATTGCTGTCAATATTATCTGATTGGGTTTGTGGGACTGAGCCAATGTTGGATTGAGTTTGCTGGACCGGATCAATGTTGAGTTTCATTTCTTTGGCCTCTTCTTCAATATCCAGGAAGGATGGGTGATGGGACCACATTTCTTTGAGTTTGAAAGGGTGGTTTTTTTTCCCATAACTGAAAGTTTATGGGATAGAAGAAGAGGGGTGTGGTATGAAGCCAATCTTGAGAGGTGAGAGATAGTTTGATTGATAGAGAATTCTAACAATTTATTGTTGGTGAGAGCCCTATCCTGATGAGCAGTAACATATATAGGAGGCCCCTTTCCTATTGTTGAACCAGGTAAAGTGATTCCATTTGTACCCAAAGTCTTTTAGGCCTGAAGAGGTCATCATAAAATTAAGCTCATTGGTAGAGGAAAAGGAAGGAGGCATGAGACTAAGTTTTTCATATGCCATCAGGATAGCAGTAAAAACTCCCGAGATACACCAAGGAAATTTCGTAGGGGCTGTAAGAGAAAGATATCTTCAGAGATCCCTACTTTGGACATAATTGGTTGACCCATAAATCCTAGTTTGGAGACATTTAAGGCTATTAGAGGGGTTGGTGGAAGAAACATTAATGAGTTATTTTTGCCGAGAATAAAAATGAGGGAAATATTGAGGTTGGAGGTGGTTTCAAAGAGATACCATAGAAACCTGACTGAAATGGGGTTGTTGGAGAAGAAGCCATCAAAGCCTAGGGAGTTTTGCAAAGGAGGCGTAATACCCCAACCCCACTTAAGTGTGATTAATACCTAATTAAACTTGATTAGGTGTCTAATATTTGTTTTGGATGGTTTTGTGATGGATTAGGTAGATTAGTGAGATTTTGAGCCAATTCATATAGCACTAGCTATTACCTTTTGAATAATTTTGGGTTGTACATATGTTTATAGTTTTCGTAGGTTTTCATATGCATTGTATAGAGCATGATGTCACCTTCGATTTTTTTGTTTGGACCCGACTCATTGGGATTCATCTTGACCCGTATCCAACCCATCCAAGCCCAAAAGCCCTTTTCTAAGATTATCCTAATGGAGCTGGACTTGCATACAGCATTTACCAAATTCTCATTTAAAAACCAAACCCCAACCATTTCAGCCGATCCTCCTTTTCTTCCATTCCAGCTGAGATTCTCCCCTTCTTCTCTTCGTTTTTTTCTTCTCCTTTCTTCCAATCCAAAGTATAGAAGACTTGCATGTCAATTTGGAGCAAGGAGTTGGCCTCTTCATCATATTCGTCACCTTCCCATCTCCTTAAATTGTCAAGAACTCGTCCTCCAACCTCATGTACTACAATAGGTAAGAATCTCAACTCCTATTTTAGATTTTTGGTTTGAAGTTGAGGCAAGAGACTCCTTTACATCTCAAGCATGCATTTTCATCATCAATTTGGCATGATTCTCTTATTAGGGCTTGTGAAATTGGGGATTTTGCTTGGATTGAGCCAAAGAGAAGGATTAGTGTTGAAAGGCACCAAATGAAGCAAGTAATGAGCAATTTTGATTCATACATGTTGATGATTTTGTGATTGCACAATATAATGGTATTGATTGTCAATTTTTGTCCTTTTCTTTCAAAAATTAGATTAATATTGAAATTGGTTCTTAGAATGGAATGGATTGATGAATGAAATATATATGAGTTTTGGATGGAATGTAGGAGAGCATTGGAGGCTCAAATTGTGAAGATATTGGTCTTTGAAAAGATTGGGAGAGAAAACGGATAGCCTTAGAATGAAGAAAAAGAAGTTGTAGATTTTTTGATGCAATTTCTGGACTGTGAGCTTGAGCACATGAATCCCCGCTTGAGTTCACATGCTTTCTGGATGTTATATGTATTATTCGTGTTATTTCTCAATTTGTTACCACAATTATTTTTCAAATGTTATCGTATATTGATGTCATATTCGAACGGAGTAAGCATGTGATTCGATTCGATTGAAAATTATTCAAAATTATAGAATGAAAATAAATGGATTCAATTATAAATGATTTGAATAGAAAAGTCTTACTCCGATTTTATTAGTATTGAATTCGAATGGTTCGACACTGCTTAGCTTCACCATACGATACTCGACGGGGTTAAAACTTGGTTTAGTTTTTCGAGGCCACTACAGTAGGTTGTCTGGACCACCAAAACTCCAGAACCAGGTAGCTAGGAGAACCTTTAGCCTGGTCGATGGTGACATCCCAACTGGACTCACTCTCTATCGAACAGGATGAGCAAAATGTAGTAGCCAACTATAAAAGTAAGTATTCGATCTATGATTCGAAAAGCGTGACTTATTGATTATGCACAATGTGCCTAGTGGACTAATGTTTGATATCTTTAAATTATGTATCTTTAAATTCAAATTAGAACAACATGTGTTAATTCATAATTGCTTATACTTTGTTGGATCGTCATATTCATGGTGCTACACTTGGTGTCACAGGAATCCATGAAGTTGAGGAGGAGAACTAGCAGTACCTCCACGATTAGAGTGAAAGAAATTTTAAAGATATCAGCTAGCTTTGATAGTCGGAGGGGTTTAGGATTAAACAATGCATTATGTTATCTTGCACTTAGTTTATGGTTATGCATATGTGATGAGTTCACAAAAGATACACTTTCATAGCATTATTTTATGACTTTTCAAAGATAGAAGAACTCAAAAGATTATTTTTAACATAAAAATCATAAATTTCCTCACTATCATGCTTTGCTCATATTTTTCCATTATAGATGGCCATTTGTATGCATTTATATGAGTTCCAATGGCTTCCATACAAAATATGTTTTTTTCAATTATGTTAATTTCTCTTTGTAGGTGTTAATTGAAGATTAATTTAGAATTAAAGTTGAGATTCAAGAGTTAAAGAGAGTAAAAATAAGTTTGGAAGACAATTGGATGAAGAAATGACAAAGTTAGGCCAATAATAAGAAGAAAAATGAAAGACCTGGGTTGGTATTTTAACTATATCTTTTTACTCGAGTGTATGATTGAAGTGATTTCAGAAGCATTGGAAATGTTGTTCTAAGGTCTACAAATCATATTTCACAACATTTTTTTCAATTTCAGACATTTCAGGGGTCAAAATCGCACATCAATCTGGAAATTGTTTTCTAATACAGGAATCACATTCATATGTTCATATTTTCATTCATGTAAAGTCTCACATTGGAAATAAACCAAAAGAGAGTAAGGCAAATGTTTATATATAAAGAAGGGAACTCCAGGCATTAGAGACACAAGCAAGGAGAGCCACCTCCTCTTTACTTAAGCTATTCAAATAATTGAGAGCAATTGTAGAGAGAAAGTGCGGAATGCTATGTAAAAATTGAAGATTTGGAAGAAAAGCTTTGTCTTCCCCAATGGGTGGCTAATCACTTTGATTGGATATTCTAGAGGAAGCTAAGTTAATGCTATTCATTTTGCTTATGCTTTTAATTCCCTTTGTTTATGTGTTTAACATGCTAGAATAGATTTTTCTTCATTAGAATGTATTACCTTCCATGCTTATTTTCTATTTTAGCATTCTTTTTACTATTTATGCTTAAGTTTGATAAATCATGCTTAGGAGTTAATATCTTTTGATGGTTTATGCTTACTTTTGATAGATAGTCATTAGGAATATTTTCTTTTATGAATAAAAGAAAGTCTTAACTATTAGATTGTTAATTTCTATATTAGAGCTTTAAAGTTATATTTTCCAAATCTAAGCTTTGATTTGTCATTAGATTTGAGTATTTGTTTGAGAAAAGAGAAGATCATTAGTGTTGGATTAGCGTCACTTAGTGGATTCTAGATGGTTCAATTTATTCATTAGTATTGCTTGTTGCTTATTTTACTTACTTAGTTAGATTCTATTCACATTCCCACACACTTATTCACTTGTTTTATTCTCACACTCCATTTTTCTATCCACACCATCATATCCATTAGCTTGTTTGTTCTTACCTTTTATGTGTTTGTTTTTATTCCCCATTTGATTTTACACTATTTTATCACACTTATTTTCATCTCCATCCATTCATTCCCTATCTTATTCACTTGTTATTAGCTCATTTCCATGGATGTTTTTATTTTCTTTTTATCTTGATCTTTCACTTCTTGTTTTCACACACTTATCCATTTGATCCATTTAACATTGTTCATTTGTTCTTGTTATTAATCTTGTTATTTTTCTTTTATCATTAACTTTGTTACCAACTTGTTACTAACATTGTTCTCACTTGAGTTCTTCTATTTCTACTAACATCTCTTTGTTATCTAGTTTTTTGTTTTCTTTTAGTTTGTATTTTTTTATTTCCCATGTTATTATCTTGTTTCTTGTTTTCATTGTTTTTGTTATCTCCATTTGCATTTGTTAGCTATATTTGAGTTGATACTCAATTTCATTGATCATTGTTATTTTCCTTGTAACGATCTTCGTGGGAATGATATTCGGACTTCCATAGTCTATATTACTTGAGACAACCGTATAATTGCGGAAATGTCGCATCAATATGATCAGGTATGATTGCATTTGTCTTAGGAACATGTTTCAACTAAGGTAAAGTATCTAGTAGTTTTCATCATTAGAGTACTTTTGTACATTGCATGTTTGAGGGATTTAAATTAGTAATCTTATTAAATGATAGATTGTAAGGTGTGTTATTAGAACTTTAATGGACTATTCAGGCTTTGATATTAATGACGTATAGACTTCCGCAAATTAAAAGTAATTGACATGTGTCAGTGAGTAATCCTCACATGTTTGAAGTGGAATCTTCTCCTTCGTAGATTCGGACTTGGTTCGGAACATGTGCGAACTCACAGGAGTACATTTTTCACACCTCGGGAATCGCCCTAATTGGAGATTTCTCGGGCCCGGGATATGATAGGAAGAGATTTATAGTCACGGGCTTAAAAAGAAAAATAATGTCGGGAGAGTGAATGGAAACCATAGGAAGAAGAAATCTAGGGGTGGGGGAGTTGGCAATTACCCTACAATTCCAAAAAAAATGGCTTTAATCATTGATTAATGGTGGCTGAAGGGGTTTTAAAACCTGAGCTCCTTGTCTTTGGTCCAGCGGAAAAGGCCACAAATTCAGCCTTCTCTTTACTCCTTGATTTCTTTGAGTAGGATGAGAAATCCACTTCCAAAGAGATAGTCGGTTGCTCCTAAAAAAGAGCCTCTACTACAAAAGAAGTAAAGGGTTTTGGGTTGAGAAGATGCTACTTCCACCAGGACAGGGGATTGTATCGAAAGAGGAAGAAGCCTCATCAGAGTCTTCTATTTGGGTTACCACTTCGGTTTGGTGAAAAATGAAGTGGGACAGAGAGATTCCTACTGTCGGGCCTACAAAGGAATGACTTCTTGACAAAGAGAAAATATTTGAAGTATCCACCTGAGGGGCTGGAGTTTTCCTTTAATCTTCAACCACGATGTCTTTCGGTAGCAGATCTAATCTCCTCATTGAGGAAGAAGAGGAGGCACCGATTTTAACCGAAGACCCTGCATAGGTTTGAACAATTGCAGAAGCTGAATCAATAAAAACAACAACAGTTTCTACCCGAATAGGCATTTGACTAGAATAATTCTTATTCTATAACGATAACTTGCGCGAAGAATTAGTCAATCCCACTACAAATCATATGGCAATACAATTGTACAAGTAGCTTATTTGTACAAAACAGCCACATTCTAAGGGCACATGTAAAGGGTATCGTGATCAAGAGGTTGGTCCAATCATGTTATGTTATGACGCGCGCGCAATAGGACTCTTTCCAACCAAGTAAGAATGTATATTTGGAGATTCCTCACTGATGTCGGTGCTAATGTTGATGCACATAGTCAGAGAAAAATCAGATTCAAGGAGAGAGCCATGAGCGAAAAGAACTTCATCTTGCCCTACATGCCCTAATCCTAATTCCACCCAGCCACCCTCTGCACCCATTCAACTAGTGGCAAACCCCATCAGCTTAGCATCCTTTGACTTGGGCTCATGGAAAAGCATTTGCATCAAATAATGAAAAATGTTCTCTATAGAGCGCATATAGTTTTTTTTTCATTTTCATAGAAATTACTAGCAAAACCCCGTACTATGCATGGACCATGGAACCACCAAATGTACAGACTAATACGAATTATTTTTAATAGATTTATTAATTAGTAAACTTGTGAGTCCTTCTTTTTTATATTTCTCAAACATTTTTTAGTTATTTTATATCATTGTCCTTTCTGTTAGAGTGTATTTCAGCTACATGTATTGCCATTAAGGTTCATTTTGTCAATATTGTGTAATATATATCTTTTTTATTATTATTTTTGTTTGACCTAAGTTGGGTTTTTCTCCTTTTATTTTTATTTCTTTTGTTTTTTTGGATATGGTCATTATATTTTTTTTATGTTCATTTTCGGTGATGAGTCTTTTTTTATTTATTTCTCTCTTTTTTTATCCAGTCATTATACTTATGATACCCCGTGCTATGCAGGGACCCAATGCTAGATATTCGTACTTAGAACGGTACGACAAATATATAAATTATATTCGGATAATAGTATCAATGAGTTACATACCACAATTAAAAGACTTTATAACATTACTTATATCATTAAAAAAAAAAAGGCTCACTCGGAATTTTCTACCTAAACCCCTAACTGGAGTGTGAAGGTGAGATTTAGAGCTCATTAAGGAAAGAAAAATCATATAAAAACCCATAACATATAAACATCTAGCAACCCAAATTTGGAATTGGAATGAGATTGAGACCTCTTGATGTCGATTACTATGCATTTGTGAAGATGACCCAAATCATCAAATGATAGAAGAAATTCATCTAAGCTATAGCATTGCAACAGATCATGAAACAGAATCGGGATAAATGAAAGAAAAAGGAAGTTGAGAGAGAGAGAGAGAGAGAGATACTAACATGACATCAAAACAGAATTGCTGATTGGAAATGATGGCATCTCCTTATGTTTTATTCTCCCTTCTATATCTCTCTCATTCTCCTCCTCTGTTGTCACTTGATTTCTTTTTCTTTTTTTTAATATTCTTTGTATTTGGAGTAGTAGATAGGAGAGCAGTTACGAAGTGGGAAGTTGGTCTTTTTTGGAGAAAGTTATGCGGGTCAGTTAATTTAGAGAGAGGAGGCTTGGCATGGATGGAGATTTTGACACATGTTTTGATGTATTTTCTAAAAATAGGATTTGTAGTTTGGAGGACTATGGTTAACTTAGGGCAAAGCACATTCCAATAGAGATATAGATACATTTTCTTTATCAATCTAAGCGCTGCATCCTGCAGGTCATTTAGGAAAGAAGAGTTATATAAAAAAAAACCAATAACATATAAACATCTATCAACCCAAACTTGTTGAAACAACATGTAATATAACTAGTTTATGCTTCAACATATGATAAGATGCCCAAAGACATATATGATCCATAAGATGTGACAAATCCTCATAATTTGATTTCAGCCACTCAATTGTTTTCAATTTTTTAAGTTGAACTGAACCCATATCTCAAAATGGATCATTTTTCTGTTTTCTTTATATTTTTAAGACCTCGTTTGGGTGCATGAAATGGTGTTTCAAGAAATTTAGAGAAAGAAATTTCCAAAGTTTATAAACATACAGGTGAATATGCAAAGATAATCACCGAATAACCATATAAAAACCCATAACATGTAATTTGGAAATTATAAAAAATAAGGAAAAAGGTCAGCAGATATACCTATAAATGGCTATATATTCTTAATTGAATTTTTTTTAAATCTGAGGAAATAATTATAGATGATTCAAAACGTACGTGTGTCCTCTTTTGAAATAAGTTAAAACTTAAGGCCTTAATAAAATTTATATTCATTAATTCTTGATTAATAAAGTTTGCCGTGTGGAAGACCCGCATAATTAAAGTCCATCTGTCTGTAACTAAAAGGAAAGTCAGATGCTATGACTCCTTCTCAAATGGCCTATCTTTGCCCTCATTCATGTGATGGATGGGATGGGACTGCATTTTTATGCAGTTGGGACCAACATTTCATGTGACTGGGCCCGTTGCTTCATAGGTGCATCATGACTTTTATGCCGATTACATCATATTGTTTACTAATTTAACTTCTTTCACCGAACATTATACGTGACCGAGCATTATAGATTACCTTGTAATCTATAAGTTAATTAGTGCATTTGTAAAAACACCCTTGGTAATAGTTTAATCTAAATATGGTCAATGTAATAGTCAAATGTGTTTTTATGATATCGTTATGATATTGCTTAATTCAAATGAAGTGAAAGAAGAATAAAGGTTGCTACTAGAATCCCAGTACCAATTTGTAGGTGATCATAGTTACAACCATCGGTTTTGAGTTCCAGTCACGTTAAAAAATAAAAAAAAAATAGAAAAAGAAAGAAAGAAAGAAAAAGATGTTATTGCAACTCCAAGTTTCTCAAATCCAAGACATGGATCCAGATGTAAGCACCATAACAATTGTCTTAATTTTTGTTATTAGAAAATCCCATAAAGGTGAATATGGTTATTCAATATATCTTATTTTCCTTCACCTACTGTAAGATTAGGAACCAACATATCTAATCAACTACCTAAGATTAAGAGCCAACATCAACCCCCTTCTCGGCATCTCCCCAACCCAAATCCAACACCCCACCCCCAAAAAAAAATTAATAATAAATAATAATATACTCAATGATATACTCTGTGCTTAGAACTATATATGATTGCAATTTCAATACATCAGGTGAACTAAATTGAAAAGGTTTTTGGCTTCTCAATTCACAATTTCACATGTTCGTTCACAGGTCCCGTGACCTCAACCCAGAACAAGAAAAAACAGTTTGGTTAAGGGTGTAGTATCATGTTGAGCTCCAAGGCAACAAATCGTCATTGAAGATACATGTTTTACTACTTCAGTATGGAAATCGCACACAACCATTCTTTTTGGATCTTTTAAAGTTATAGAGAAATGCAAGCCACATTGAATGTTTTTACACGAACTACATCGAATAGTAAATTTGAGGAAGAGAATTTAAGTAGCAAAATATATCACAACAAAAAATTATATTCCATTAGGGTTAACCTAAACCTCTCACATAGAAGGAATTGAACATATACGTAGAAGAAATCTTTGTCAGTTGGGCTACCTTGAACTCCTCCCTAATCATTATGTAATACAAATTGAGGGCATTTCCTTGTAGCCCACTTCCTGCATAAGTGATAATCATGTTATTCGATAAGATTGACTTCTTCTCATGCATTTTCACAAACTATTGGCACATATTCACCAAATGACCGGATTTTGCATACAACCCACCAATAGGGTTATATGAATAGACACTTCTAGCAAGATAAGCTTGTGAGCATGATCAATGCAAACTTACGCATTAAAAATACTGCTATTAATAAAAACAACAATCCCTCTGTCCAACCAATATCAAGATTCACCAATCAGTCTCCTTAGGATTAAATACAATGAACGTTCTCAGTATATTATAGAAGGACGAAAATCTTCTCTCCTGCAGAGCCCAAAAAGTTGATGTGCAGAGAGCCAACCCTTGAAGTATAGCAACGAAGAAGGCTATATCTCTCTCCTTCTCCTCCTTTGTTGTTAGTCCTTTTTTTTTTAATATTTTTTTTCATATTCCATGTATTTGGAGTAGGAGATAGGAGAGCAGTTACGAAGTGGGAATGTTTTTTTTTTTTTTTTATTGGAGGAAGTTATGGGGTCAGTTAGTTTAGAGATAAGAGAGTGGAGAGAGAGGAGACTTGGCATTAATGGAGATTTTGACACCTCTTTTGATATATTTTCTAAAATGAGGATTTATGGTTTTGGAGGCCTGTGGTTAAATGAAGGCAAACCACATTTCAATAGAGGTATAGATAGATGACACACTTATTTCAAAAGAGGATAGAAATGACAATGATATAAAATAAATAAAAAATATTTGAGAAATTTTAAAAAGAATGACTCACAAGTTTACTAATTAATAAATTTATTTAAAATAATTTGTATTAGTCTGTGTATTTGGTGGTTCTGTAGTCCATGCATAGCACAGGATTTTGTTAGTAATAACTTTTAAGAATGGCCATAATAACTTCATCCATCCTCTCATCCGATTACATTGCATCCCACCACTTGAATGATAATGATACTCATAACATCAGACCCGCCATCTTATATCTCAAGCCATTTGACACGACACCCAACTCAGGCCTGCCAAATTTACCCATTGCAAAGAAGAGCATGGAAGGATAAAAATTCACGAAAAGATTGTAAGGAAAAGAAATGAACAATTCATAATGTTCCCTATAATTTCGATATTCATCTTGCCTTTAGAACCACAATTAAGAAAAGAAAAAAAAGAAAAAAAAGGACCTTGGACGTTTTAAAGATGAGGTTTATTTCTACCGACAGTCTTAAGTAGACCCTTTTGGCATAATGGAGTAATTTTTTTTATTTTTCTTTTTGGGTAAGCAGACATAATAGAGTTATTTAAGGAAAGGAAAAGTCAAACTTCTTGTGCACATATATGCATAGAGTGACCATGATATAAACGTGGATAGTACATATCTTTCTTAGCCTTTTGGACGGTGTAAAGGAGATCAATCATATATACTCATCAAGTTAAAACCGAAAGGATCAAAAGCCGACCAGTGCTCCGTTTTAATTGGAAATGACAGCTACTGCTCGTGACTAGTTTCTGTATTATTGGGCGCACTGTATTATTGGGCGCACAAGGACGAATCGAGACAGTTGATTCATAATTGCTAGTTTTTAAATGAAACTGCAAGTATGGAACGTCAGATGTTTGGTTTGGAAGAAGAAGATATGGTGACATGTGTCTTCCCGGTGGATCCTTCCACAAATATTGTAGGAATTTATTCTAGAGAAAACTCATTATTCAACAATATTCATTAATTTTAATCATTAATTATAGAGGATTTTACTGAAAAATTTTCATTACGTGGGGGTTGCACGAAATTGTGCATCTTAACTCACGCAGCACGAAAGTATTCCTCCCGTCATTATAGAGAGCGACGCTAGCGTCGCTCATCTCAAGTACTCGTTTGTGCTGGCCGAGTTAGAAGGCATTATTTCATGCAATACCCATGTAATGAGAATTTTCTAGTAAAATCCTCTTAATTATATTATAATGTTTATATAGAATATTTAACGGGAAAAATCCTAGAATTTGGCCATTCCTCACGAAAGGTCCCCGAAGACTGTGTAACACAAATTCGGTTTTACCGCCATTTTTTAAAATTTCTTTATACTTTTTTCCAGGCAATGACAGTGTCTTCTAAAAAATTTTGGGGGACGCTAGCGTCGCTCCTCACAGATCGGTGGAAAAGCTGCGAATACAAGTTTTCAGCCGTTCATATCGGTGGAAAAGCTGCAAATACAAGTTTTCCGCCGTTCATATCAGTGGAAAAAATGTGCGAATACAAGTTTTTCGCCGTTCATATCGGTGGAAAAAATGTGCGAATACAAGTTTTCCGCCATTCATATTGGTGGAAAAGCCGCGAATACTTAACGTTTTCCACTCTTCATGAGGGTGAAAAAGCTTTTCGCCTGTTCATGAGGGCGGAAAAAGCCACGAATACAAGTTTGCCCCTGTTCATGAGGGCAGAAAAGTCGCGAATACAAGGTTTTCCCTGTTCATAAGGGCGGAAAATTATTGGAACCATTCTTCCATATTACGCTCCATTTTTTTTTTTTTTTTTTCCTTTCCCTTCTTTTTCACTTTTCAAGATAAATCTTGATAATATGAAAAAATAAATAAATAAATAAATAGTATGTTGGTCAATAGTAATCTTTATATAAAGACTGTGATACTGTTTTCCTAAGACGATTGAGAGAAAATGGAGTAGGGGAGATAGAAAAGTAGGTGGGAGAAGAGGAAAAAAACAATAAGAGGAAGAAGAGTGTTTTGTGAAAACTACGTAGAGTGACGCTAAGAGCAATGCTAGTATTACACCCCTCGGCGTTAAAAATAAAAACGGAAGAGGTCCTCACGGACTCCATTTGTGCTATGCAATATTCAAGGACCTTTTGTGAGGAATGGCCAAATTTTAAAAAAAATTCCATAAAATCCTCATTTATATAAGTAAATTATTATTAAAAATAAAAAGAAATTCTCCCATGCACATTTGCTCCCGCAGGAGCACGCATCAGGACTATCTCTAAAGTTAGGATGCCCTTAAATTTCACAGGATCCTATGTGACAAATGACACCATAATGCACCGTGTCAAGGTGTGCAAGAGAAAAAAAAAAATTGCTAAAAGGAGATCATTTATTATAGCAATATAGTTGGTACAAAAGATTGGCTCTAAGGCCGAGTGTCATTACGAAAGTAGGAAACTGCGTCGGTAGTTTCCTGAAGAGAGATGCTACTTGTCCTGAACATGGGACCGATCCATGGACCGGTCCCAAATGTTCAGGACAAATAGACTTTCTCTTTCCTGAAAGGAAGTAGCCAAAGTGACTGCAGCATGATCTCTAGAAGCAACACTAGAAAGCAACAACACCATCCTGGTCCAGCGACGAAGTAAGAGTTGTGTGCAAGAGAAAATTGTTCTAGGAAATTTGCACTTTATAAGAGTTGTGTCCATTATAAGATTAATAATATATAAAATTATGCTAATCACGTTTATAGCCATATGCTCAATCTTGCAGTAACTCACATTTATAGCCATATGCTTAATTTTGCAGTAACTAACGCCTACTCCAAAGGAAGTAAAACTTAATAATTCATATATATGTTAAAGAAGTAGGCATTGATTCTGAAATTGGAGGACAATTTCGAGATCGATTGCAGAATTGGACTCTAATCTCAAATCAATTTGAAAAATTGGTTTTCAAATCAATTTCAAGAGATAAACTCTATCAATCAATTTAAGAAATTGGATCTCAAATCAATTTCAAGAAATAAGCTCTATCAATCAAATCAATTCAAGTGACTTATCCAACTCAAACACAAGACTATCAAGTTTATTTACCTCAAAGCCAAACTCTCCTACTTATCCACCTCAAACCCAAACTCTCTAAGAACTTTCCTATGTATCCACCTCAAACCCAAACTCTCTAAGAACTTTCCTATGTATCCACCTCAAACCCAAACTCTAAAGTCTTATAAGTTTTTCATCTAATCCCAAACTCTCTAAGAACTTTCATATGTGTCCACCTCAAACCCAAACTCTAAAATCTATAAGTTTTTCATCTAATCCCAAACTCTCTAAGAACTTTCCTATGTGTCCACCTCAAACCCAAACTCTAAAGTCTATAAATTTTTCATCTAATTTCGAAATTGATTGAGAAGTTGAACGTTAATTGCAAAATTGGAACTCCAATTTTGATTTCCTTCCTTTTCTTTTCCACCTAGCTAGTCTCCTCTTTATCTCAACATATATATATATATATATATATATATATATGCAGCAGATAAGTTTCATCCAGATATTCAATCCACAATCTTCATCTACACGGTTTCCTTTTACCATTCATATATTTACCTTCTTTCTTCTATCAAGTTAGTTCAACGGTGGTGGGCCACACCCACCATGTATGGCAAATGGATGGACCAAACATCATTTCATCCTACTCATTTTGCGTCCATGCCATGTCACGTGCCTTTTGTTCCGGGATTCATAGAAGACAAGCACGTGTGAGACATGCCTATGTGAGTTGACATTATCAACAAGCAATTCAATTTGGATTTTTTACAATTAATTATTATCTTTACTCTATTGGTTTTTTTTTTTTTTTTTCTGTTTATTTCCTTTTCTACTTGGATCTATTTTTTAATTTTAAATAAATAGAGAACATGTGAAATAATTTTCATTCATTTATAGGTACATTATCCATGCTTTTTTCAATCATTAAGGGTTTATTATTTGAGTTGATTAATTGATATTACTGATTGTCTTTCTTGATTATATAATTTTACTTTGATGTTTTAGTCTGATGTTGAATATTGAATAGATAAACATGAATGGTGAAACAAGAACTTTGATTTTTGGTAAGTAGTTTCTACTTTCTCTCTCTTTTTACTTTGATTATGGATTTTTTCTATTAATTTTCTTTCCTTTTCTCTTTGCATTTCGTGTTTTATTTTATGTTGAAGAAATAAAGAAACCTGAACTTCGATTTGCATTCAGATGTAAAGTAAGTAGAATAGGATCTAGCATATGTGGCCTTTTTAAAATAAGGGTATATATCATTCAACATAAATCTCATAAATAAATAAAAATATTATTATTTTAACTTTGGATTTGCTTTTTTTTTTTTTTTTCTTTATGTTCAATAGATAGAAAAACATAAACTTTCCATTAATAGCTTTGATCTTGAAACTGGAACTCAGTTTTCTATTTGATTGCGAAATTAGAGATCAATTTTGATTTTAATTTTAATCTGATTTTGAGTTGAGGGAGAAATTTTAAGGATTCGAGAGAGATTTTAGGGATCAGGGAGAAATATTTGAGAGATGCATTCTATTAACAATTACCTCTTTGCACATGAAATATTATTTTTCTGCATATAACTATATTTGGCTTTTCTTCTTTTGCACATGAATATTTTCAATTGTGTAAGTAAGTGGCGGGTGAGGGATGGATGCACATGAATATTCTCCGACGATTAATTCGAATTATGAATTTATGATCAATAAGAGACCTATCCAAAGGGGTTAAGGTTTTCTTTTATCTTTTGACAAAGTTTTCTCCTTTAAGAAATACTCTCTATCTTTTATCGTTGGAGCAGTTGGTTGATTTTTACCAATAAAAATCTCTTCTTTCATCTAAATCTTATGAGAACTCATTTACAAATAAATTAAATATATATTTATTTTTGGGCCCGCACCCTAATTTGCTAGTATATAATTAGAGGGGAGCAATTTCATCCTCAACATCCAAATTATCATTATATGGGCCCCACAGTGGAGTTTGACATTCCACTCATGATAATTTATAAGAGATACAATGGATTACGTTAAATAGGTTTATAGCCTGCATAAAATTTTATCACAAGACAAACATAAAATATATCAAAATGGAAAAACAAAATTCGTATAACCAATCCCACCCACATCTACTTTGATGATGATGATGATGATGATGATGATGATGATGATGATGATGATGATGGAACGGATATTCGGTCTTACTATTTCAAAAGATTTGAGATTTTCATAAAGTAGGGCCCATGAAGAGCTGTCTGCCTTAAAAATTCTCATAAATAAAACTCCTTATGAATAATAGCAAACATGTACAACTGTTTCTTTGGTCTAATTGGTTGCAATCTACATTACAAAGGACTCACGGGCCACTACGCCCTTGTCGATCCATATCTTATGATCCGAATCCCTCCATAAATAGCAGCAACTACCGCTATCACTCCCTATCATCTACTACACATTCCCTCCTATTTCGCTCCCTTTCATCATTTCCACATCAAATCTCTCCCCCAATCGCCTTCCTTCTTTCTACCTGCATTTCCTCGTAGTATTTCGAATCAGCCCAGCCATTTGAATCTTCGAAGCTTGCGCCGTTTGTGTGTTGTGTGTGTGTGTGTAACATCAATGGCTGGGGGTCTCCAAATGCTCTGCAATGGAGATTTGAATGGAAAGGTAGAGTCTTTGCCTTCGCCGCAGGAGATGTCATCGGAATCTCTGTCGTTGGTGACAGAGAACGGCGGCGGCGGGGGAGGAGGTGGAGAAGTTGGGAGGAAGGAGAAGAGGGAGATTGTTCTTGGGAGGAATGTGCATATGATGTGTCACGCAGTGACAGAGCCGGAGGCGGATGACGAAGTCACCGGAGAGAGGGAGGCACATATGGCTAGTGTTTTGGCGAGGTACCGGAAATCGCTCATGGAACGGACCAAGCACCATTTGGGTATCCGCCTCTTTGCCCCTGTTTGTTCTTTTGTTACTTTGTGTTGAATTTTGCTTAGGGCCCTTTTTGTTCTGTGAGCTGAATTCTAGACATTCTAATAAATGTAGTAACAAATTATGCCCTGCCCCTTTTTGTCGGTGGTTAGAAATGAAGATCAAAAGTGAGAATCAAATGACATCCTCTTTTGCTTCTCTTCTCCTAAAAAATAAAATGTGATTTGATGTTCATATTAAGAAATTCACTTTTAATGTTCATTTTTATTAAATCCACCCTATGTATTCGACTCGAATGTATTCGAGTACAAATAGGCAGGCCCAAGGCTTTGATGATGATGGTGATGTCAGTTAGATATCTAAAATTGGCTAGAAATTGAAGGAATAGAGGCGAATATCCATAAATGGCTATCAAATAATGTCCCTTTAATGGAAAATGAGTTTCCAATCTCCCCTTAATTCATTTTCCATTGATCTCCCTTAATTTGTTATCTATTGAAGGAGAGATTATTTGATAGCCATTTATGGCTATTTACCTTTATTTCTTTGATTTTGGCGGCTCTTAGAAATGCATTTCTTAGACTTCCCAAAACTCCTCGTGTGGTCTGAATGTCATATCATATCAAGAAGGGCTGATGCTAATAGAGAATACAATCCCACTTAATGTAAGACTCGATCTGTCTCCATAAATAGGAGTCCAAATGCTATTAGTGGTCCCCATAAATAAGATTCTCAGTAGGATTAGTGGATAATAAGAAAAGGGAGCCCTAACGTTGGTAATTATTCCATCTCGTACGAAAGACAAGAGGTGAAGAGATCCAGGAAGCTTCCCAGTCGCCGGAACGCACATAGATCTTTGGCTGCGTGTCGAAGTCTCCACATTCAAATCCATCAACCGGTGCTGCTGTCCTTGTGTTCTTGGCTTGTTGTTTGTTTGATCTTTGCGGCAATTGCAGTTTTCTACTCTGTATTTCTTATTTTAGGCTGTTTTTGGATTTTCCTCTGCCGGGAGAAGAGAAAATTATGGTTTGCTTTTACCATAGAATTACCGAAATCAGGGGAAAAAAAATTGTGTTGTCAATTCCATGTTGGCAAACACAAAATGTATAAGATGTTGGTGTTCCCTTTGTAAGTGATGTGATGAAATCACTGGGTTCTTCATGATGAAGGTTGGAGTCTGTGTTTTGCCTTTAGATACAAATTTTTATGACAGAAAAGTAGGAATTCTATTTTCTTTTCAAACTTCTTAGACAAAATTCTTATGAGTTTGGTTTCAAACACTGAAAAATAGTTGCAAAGGTGAAGATTGGGTAGAAAAATAAAATAATATATAAAGAAAAAGAGAGAGAACAAAGTTATTAAAACGACTCATCAAAAGAAAAGAAAAATATTAAAGATCTCATAAAGCTATTAATGAATTTCAAAAGCAATAAATAATATATAATTGTTTAAAGAATAGAAAATGCTGAAACAACAAAAAAAAAAAAAAAAAAAAAGCGAGAAAAACAGAGATAAAGGCATCTACTATTGAACATAAGGATTTTCCTATCTAAATCTATCTAAATCTATGGACAGATGGTAGAAAAAGAAAGAGGTTTAACATTTTCTACACTTAAATTTGATGAGAAAGACAAAAGGCTATTTATATTACTGTGATTTTATATAATTAAAGAAAAAGGTGTGGTTTGGTCCTTGTACACATTGTTGTCAGAATTCTACAATTTGCATTGAATTTTAAAGAAAAATATCCATATTTATACAAGAAATCCCATTTACAACTGAATTTTAGGATTCAAGTATGAAAGTTACGACTTGTTCTAGTGAATCTTACAATTCAGGCAATTCATTTAAGAGGGAATTGTCACGACTGAGATGTTAATCCTATTATTCTTTTTTGTTAGAATTTCTATTTTTAAAATTTCATATAGTAATTAACAAAACTTCTTAAAAACTTCTACTACTAAGTTTTTAAAATTAATAAGGAACAGACACGTGAGTTGAGCTTCCAACCGTGTGTATGGGATTTTGTCCTGCATTTATTTTTTTTAATTCTTTTTTCTTTTTTCTTTTTTTTCCTTCATAAGCACTTCTTTAACTTTAGGAGACATTTCAACCATGTAAGGTTGATTATTTGGATTTTATTTTTCACTATCATCATCTTCAAGCCATGTTCTAACACTATTGGGGTCGGCTGCATGATTTGTGATACAATTTCGGTTTCCAAAAGAATGTTGTAGTTTATATCGTGCTTGAGATATACTTGTATAATCTGTTAGAGATGCAGTTATTTGATTCAAGATGCATTTCGCATTTGCATTTACATATTCCTTTTTATATTATGGAAGTAATCTGTTACAGGTTACCCTTATAATCTGGACTTCGATTATGGTGCTCTGGCACAGCTGCAACATTTCTCAATCAACAACCTTGGTGACCCATTCATTGAAAGCAACTATGGTGTACATTCTAGGCAGTTTGAGGTAGGGGTGCTAGACTGGTTTGCACACCTCTGGGAACTAGAGAAGAACGAATACTGGGGATACATAACAAATTGCGGTACAGAAGGCAATCTGCATGGTATTCTTGTTGGGTCAGTAACCTCTAGCACATTATCCTTGATATCTTTCTTTCTTCATTTTTTTTTCCTCTGGTCTGTTCTTTTTAAAGAACGAGGCTTGTTGGCTCTTTAATAATAATGCATCACTTATTCCATTCAAAAAATGATAATGTATCACTTATAGTGACTAGAAAGATTATCTATAAGAGTATTTTAAGATCCTTCTGGAATTAACTGCAATCTATGTATGATACCGTTTTTATTGTTGGCTGTTTGATTGTGTAGGAGGGAAGTATTTCCAGATGGTATTTTGTATGCCTCACGTGAGTCCCATTACTCTGTGTTTAAAGCAGCACAGATGTACCGAATGCAATGTGTAAGGGTTGATGCTCTGATCTCTGGTGAAATTGATTGTGCGGATTTCAGAACCAAACTCCTTCAGAATAGAGACAAACCAGCCATTGTCAATGTTAACATTGGTCTGCCGCCTTCATTTTACTCATTCCTTCCTTTGTTTCTGTCCATGGACTCAATGCTTACTATATATATACCTTCAAAATTTTCAGGAACAACAGTTAAGGGCGCTGTTGATGATCTTGATCTGGTTATAAAAACCCTTGAAGAAATTGGATATAAACATGACCAATTTTACATTCATTGTGATGGTGCTCTGTTTGGCCTTATGATGCCTTTTGTGAAACTGGTATGTCCAACTGTTAGTTTTTAAAGCAATACTAGTCTTTTAAGCAGTACTTATGTTTTTTCCTTTCAACTTTACTTTGTTTACTATTTCTTTTTATCCTCATGAAATTTATTAGTATTTCACACTTAATTCAGTTTTTTTTTTTTTTTAATCTTATCTCCACTGGTTGGACTTATTGTTCTTGGTTCTTAACAGGCACCAAAGGTCACATTTAAAAAGCCAATTGGAAGTGTGAGTGTTTCTGGTCACAAGTTTGTGGGATGCCCTATGCCTTGTGGCGTGCAGATAACAAGATTGGAGCACATAAATGCCCTCTCAAGGAATGTTGAGTATCTGGCTTCTAGGGATGCTACCATCATGGGCAGCCGAAATGGCCATGCTCCGATCTTCCTCTGGTACACACTTAACCGAAAAGGCTACAGAGGGTTCCAGAAAGAAGTCCAGAAGTGCCTTCACAATGCCCATTACTTGAAGGATCGCCTCCAAGCTGAAGGAATTGGTGCCATGCTTAATGAGCTTAGTAGCACCGTTGTGTTTGAGCGTCCACGAGATGAGGAATTTGTCCGCCGGTGGCAACTTGCCTGCCAGGGGAACATTGCACATGTTGTGGTGATGCCTAACGTTACAGTTGAGAAGCTTGATTATTTCATGAATGAACTGATTCAGAAGCGTTCAAGCTGGTTCCAGGATGGAAAGATTCTAGCTCCCTGTATTGCAACAGATATTGGGCAGGAAAACTGTACCTGTATTCAGCATAGCTGATACATTTCTTTGTTTCTTTGAGCTAGTATTCTTCTGTTGTTTATGTAAACTGAGCATTGGATATTTGATGGTTAGCACGGTAGTGACAAATTATTTGCTTAGTCTTCACTTATTTTGCAAAATTAATGTGTTCATATCTTACGACATCTCTGCTTGGCAAAAAAGTTACAGTGGTTCAACTACAACTGGATATTTATTCTTGGGCATCCGAACAAGTGTTGGTTGGACAGAGTCGTCTTTCTCCAGCGTCTTCCACCTGCAATTGAGGCAACGTTTCATGATTGAGAATCTCTTCTAATATTAATGGAGTTCATTTTTCGTATCTGTTAATTTGATTTTCACGCAAAAAAAAAAAAAAAATCTATTAATTTGATTATTTTTCTTACGTGTATCTGCAGACAAGGTGGTGTATGAAAACAGATATTTCGAGTTTAGCCAGGTTGATTCCTGGGCACATCCGTGGCCCACTACCAAATCCGAGAAAGCTGAAAGGTTTGAGGGGTTTCTACAGTGAAACAAGGAGTTATTAGCAGTATCACATTAACAGAAGAGAAGATATTCACAGTGAGAAGAAGCAGCAGCAGCAGAGAGAGAGTGAGACAGAGAGAGGATTGCACTTACTTCAAATCTGGATGGGTCAAACTTTTCTGGGTCACCAAAGACATCTGGATCATTATGGATGGAAACCACATCCAAGTTTACAGACCAGCCCTTTTTAATATTGCATCCTATGAGCAATAATGGTTTCCATTAGTTACCAAAAAAAAAAAAAATAGCAGCTGTAGTGGGAATCATTATACTCTTGAGTTGTAGTTCAAACCATCAATTTCAAAATCTTGAGCAGCTTTTCTTGAGAACCAAGGTAGGATTGTGGCTCTCCGAAGTGTTTCATTGATCACCTGTGCTTTACAGGAGCAATTCAGAAACCATGATCTTTTGACAATTACAATGTAGTAATGAGTAAATAGTTTGCATACTCACTTTACCAGTGTAAGGCATGTTATTGATGTCAGACCATGTGAGGTTCATTTCACCATTTTTACTTTCTTGGATTCCCCTGTGTTCAACCTGTAAATCTATTTTAGATACCTGTGCAGGTAACTGATGAATCTGAAAATTAGTCACAAGCTACCTATTGTATTTTACCCTG
The DNA here is from genome assembly GCA_003546025.1 of Camphora micrantha. Lineage (NCBI taxonomy): Eukaryota > Viridiplantae > Streptophyta > Magnoliopsida > Laurales > Lauraceae > Camphora > Camphora micrantha. The sequence continues at coordinate 40,196,608 of QPKB01000005.1, forward strand.
AGATTTTTCAAAACTGTGGGATTTTCTTCCAGGAACTTGATGAGCCATGTAAGCGCTGCAGTCGTGGTATCATGGCCTGCAACCAGCAGAGTTAATATATTGTCCTTGAGCTGTGAATCTGTGAGTTTATCATCGTCTTCTTCTACTGCAGCTTCTTTGCTATGTTTCTTTAGTAGCGACTGCAGGAAATCGAATTTGACGTCCTCATGATTTCTCCTTTTCGAAATGATTGAGTCTAACATGGCATACATCCGATCCCTTGCCTGTTCAAGTCAAGATGTGAAAGTTTAGATATCATTTTGTTGGAAGCAACGATCATATCAATGTCAGGTGAAAATAAATTTTAAAATAGCTAGTTTCCAGTTTTGTTTTAAATGTGAGGATAAACATTCTGCTTTGATGGTCCATCTTGTCTTTTAAATCATTAAGATTGTCCTGCTATGTCTGTTTAGGTGGCCCATCTATTGCAAGAAAACCCATATAATTCTGTTCCACTCTGGTTGTGTCTGGATGGCTTCATGGGGTGGGTAAAAATTGGTGGAATTGTACAGTGCTTCTCATGAACAAGGATGTGCATATTGGAGGAGAAGTTCGTAGTTCTTCCTTAAGAATTCACACACAAGTACAATGAAATGTCGTTATTTGGTTTCGTCTCCTTAAAATATCTCGGGGGCTGAATGAGTCTCTGTTCCAACTTGAGATCCCATGTGAGTTCTCTTAAAGAATGTTGTCTCTCTCAAATGAAATGCTAGTATCCGAATGCTTCTTGTGACATGTTTTGACATTTGTGCTTTAACTGTGTATGAACATTCTGATGTTTTGGTTTCAGTCATATTATTATCAAATTACAAGTGGTTTAATGGTTTTACTCAGATTAAAGAGGCGTTTCTACAACGAAGCAGATGGACCCACATTGTCATATGGATTTGAATGGTCGGCAATAATTAATAAATTATAGAAGGAAAAAGTACATGCTGCTGAGATATGTTTTTCTTAGATGGATATGCAAAGTAATGGAGCAAGAGTTTAGAATCAGTACTTGACACCAGTAGGAAGCTCCAATACAAGAAAGAATAACATCAAGGAATGATATGAAATGGATTCAGCGTGTAAGAACTATAAACAGCACTTAACATGAATAATTGAAGTGTTGGAAGTACAAGGAATTAAATGGGGTAGACCAATTAGGATTTGTGATGCAGCAGCCCGAATTGATGTGTTGGATTGTGGGGACAAAGAACGCATTCTTAAATAGTGATGAGGCAAAATGTAGTACTCCTCTAAGTGGGAGATGGGGAAAAGGCCTCTCTCTCTCTCTCTCTCTCTCTCTCTCTCTCTCTCTCTCGTGTAATATATGTACTTCTGTCTGCCTATCTATCTCCCTCTCCCAAAAAGAAAAAAAAGTTTATAAATATAAAGATGCTCTGATGATGATGATCTGTATGAAAAGGATGCTCCCTTTTCTAATTTCAATGCCCAATACTCGTCTGTCTCAGATATGTGGAAAACACCTGGGATTGTAAATGGGGAAACCTAGTTAACTGTTCTTGTATTTTAGTACCATGTATTGTACAAAAGCATATCTGTTATTGTTGAAACATTTCTTTATAATAAAATCTACAATTGTAATGTTTATATGAGCGTGTTGGATTTTTGTCATCTGGAAATATGTCCAGGTCCCGGTCCAGGTCCAAGTTCAAGTTTCTATGCAACTAGCAGCTTTGTTTTCATGACCAGTATTTATTTCCTTGATGCTGTTGTGGACAGAAAATCCAAGGATTTTGAAAGGGAAGATGTTTGTTTTAATAGAACAGGCTGTTGTGTTTTCATGACTATCTAAGTCCATTACCTTGATGCCTCTGTGGAAAGCAAATCCCGGTATTTTGAAAGGCAAGGATGCGAAAGATGAAGATATGAGTTTAAAGTTGGCCCGGAACTTCTCTTGATCCTCACCAGATGGTTCTAAGCTCATTATCATGTTGCCAATCACTTTGAGGGTGAACTGCACAAGAAAATGATTCAGACTTGTCTATCAAGAGTCAGGACAGGCAAGAAGCTCAGAGCTCTAATCAATCATATATCTACTTACTGTAGAAGCCTCCTCTAGAACGAGGACTCTTCTTCCTGACCACTGCTCTAATGTCTCAATCGCCAGATCATTGATAAATTGAAAGTATTTTTTCAGCCCATCAACTGATAGTGGCTCACCGATCAGACGTCGAAGCCGCTTGTGTTCTTCTCCAGTGGTCTGAAGCAAGCTAGTTGGGCCCAGTACTTGCTGCCCTGTGTAGAATAGGTTCAAGCTCACCATCCCATCCTTTCCTGAGAGAAGGATCTTACCGGCCTCTCTCCCTGTCATAAATACTGTAAATCTCCCTAATACACTAGTTTTGAACACCTTCCCATACCTGATAAAACCCCATGAAGAGAACAATTGATCACGAGGTTAAAAAAAGACACATATACAATTTTACACATGGGTACCAGTACTGTAATTTTTTCATACTAGTCAGCTAAATTTAGACCATTTGGTTTACTTCTCGCCTGGGCAAACTGTAAGAACAATACATTCCCCCTTAATGAAGATAGATCACTGATGGAATATAGTGATCAACTTATCCCAGTTTAAATTAATAAGATCTGCATCCTAAGATGGCTTTAATTCAACAGTGAATTTTTACTGCTGAGTGAGATTTGACCTTGTTGCAATTTATGGGGATGTTTGGATTCCCTGCTGCCTGTGGATGGCATGGCATCCAAAGTGTAGATTTTCTTACCTGTACATAATCATTTTCAGTTGGTTTTAGCATTAGCAGTTTCTGTTGTGTTTTTGTTACCTTAACTGTCTCTTATTCATGAAGCTGAAAACACCAGATGGATTTGAAAATGCAGAAATGAGATCGAAGCTCTCCCCTATTATAGGCCAGCCCATGCTACCTGGAATGTTTGTCGAAGTTCTCGATGATGCCCATGAGCGTAGGCATATGAAAACAGAAAGAATGAGCACTAGGGCAAGGAGCACCGGCATCTGTAACTCTATTAGCTCCATTGCTTTACAAGCCAGATACAACTTTCAGGTGACCCATGAAGTATTTATAAGGTATTCCGAGGAAAGCTTTTTTTTGTAAGCATATCCATTTCTGTTCTTTTGTGTTGGGTGGCTAGTAAGGACAGCCTTGGTTGTTCCATTATTCCACCTTAGTTGGCCGTCTCAGATGCTCCATAGAAGTAATAGCATTGTGACAGAATTGTATGCATTGTCCAATCAGGTGGTGGGGAACATCGTTATGCACTATGACATCTAATTGATTTTGTAGTGATCCCATGCTGATGACATCAAGGAATTTCCAAGTTATCACCTTGTGTGATTGTTTCCATGTTAGGTTTCAACTTAGCTTGATCTGATCCATTCATATCATATGCCCTACTGTGAACATGTATTTACTTCAGATTTCACTCAAGTCAGAGACATATTCACTGCTGGATTTCATTGAAAGTGAAGAGTGTAGCTTCATAGTTAATTTTGCTTTTCATGCATCGACATATTCATCGTGCTTATCGATCCAATCGGAGTGATTTCTTAGGCGGCGTGTGCTGCAATTGGATTGGATAAAAACTGGTGGGACCCATGTAAGTCGACACAATTGGAATCATGGAAAGTCCCATCCAGCATTGAATCGTTTCCCATAAATTTAACCTGCTTCATCTGGGGCCTTGTGGAGGGTGGGATCTCTTTTGTTTGTTTTGCTGTTGCTATCCATATTCAGGCCTATAGTTGCATTGGTGGTATCTCCTCCCTTGTTGCTTATGTTTTGCAGATAACAATCTGAGGATCATTCCAACTGCTGTCTAGTTATGATACCATTTTATTGTTTTCTTCACTCTTCAGAATTATCTGTGGACCTGGTCTTGGCCTTGGCTGAAGTAGTGCTCTGGCCTATTTATTGTCGGATCTTGGCATTTCCTCATTTTGGGTCTTAGGGTCCAAAGAGCCTATTTACTATTTTGGTTCAAAATTGGAATTCCCACTTGGAATGAAACCAAAACACTGGGTGTGTAGAATGTGTTGAAACTTTGAGGATATGGTTGGTGCAAATATTACTACAAAGGTAAACCTAATCCTTGGACAGTGTTTTATAAACTGGACCGGACCTTCCGTTGTTGGGTTCGACAGGATCCAGTACTTTCATGGGTCTGTCTACTTAGATAAAAATTGGGGTGCCAGGAAAAAACCGGGTCAAGACTGCTAAAAGCCCGGCGCTGGAACCGGTTGCACCCACTGTTAATTACTTTTAATATTTGAATCTTTCTTAATTGTCATTGTTACATCATGATTGAATTGGGTTAAATTGGACCGTGGACTACTGAACTGTCCATTCCACCAGTTTCCCCTCCATCCCAAATGCTAGTTCAAGCCCCTTAACAACCCATGCTTGAGTTAGTGGCTGTTTGAAACAATATGTTACATTGTTACTAAACATTTGATCATATTGTTTAGTAGATTACAAATATAAATCTACCTGTCTATAAAGTAGGTGCTTGGTTAGCTTGGGGTTTATTATATTTTATTACAGTTTATTCTGAAAACATTCATATTACATTATTCAATTAGTTTTTCGCCCATAGGACTCCACACGAAGACATATGTAGTATTTTCAATCGGCATTGTCCACGAAAGTGGGACCCCCTTGCACTAATTTGATAAAATTATCATTTACCTTTAATTTCAAGAATTCATTCATGCATTTGTCCTCCTTACCTTCATCTAATTGTAGGTTTTAGGATTTTTTGATTGACTTAAATTAATTGATATTTCTTAATTTTGATTTAGATATTAGTTTAGATTCTAAGATTTTATGAGGGATTTTCTTCTCTCCGATATTATTATTATTATCATCATCATCAAAACCTAGTCCCTACTATGTTCAGGTCTATCCGAATATTGTTTGTCTCCATATATGGAATGCAATTAAATATTACCCTTTAACCTTTACCCTCAACTTGTGTTTCATGTCTCATCAATTTGATCGTGGCATGATTTTCATAAGACCAAATTTCCTTTGATAAATTACTGTGGGTCAGTAGGCAGCCAATGATGGATTTGTGGTACTATTTAAAAATTTTGTGAGTCCCATCTTTGAAGGATTCGAACTCTCAAAACACCTACCGAATGCAATTAAATTGGAAATTCCAAAAAAACTATATTTTAAATCACGAATGACAATTGACTTAAATCAATCATAACGTTATAAACTCACCAAAATCAACCTTGAAAATAAGGAAAGGCCCTCATAAAATCTCCAAATCCAAACTAATTTCTAAGCCAAAATCGAGAAATACAAATTAATTTAGATCAAACAAAAGTTCTAAAATCTTCAAGTGGAGTAGTGTCAAGGAAAAAGGGTAAGTATGCCAAATGGAGAATATAAAAAGAGAGTGGCTATCTACACACTGCAAACGGCTCTCTACACAGTGCATTTAAAAAAAAATCCCTAGACTACCCCTCGCCCTTTCATTCCCTCTCTCCCTGTTCGTTGCTGTCCACCACCCGCCCACCCTCTCCCCTTCCTCTCCTCTCCCTCTTCCTCTCCTTCTCCCTCTCTATTTCCCTCTCCCTGCTAAACCCTAAACCTTGCTCGTTGTTGCCCGCTGCCCACCCACCTCTCTCCTTCTCCCTCTTCCTCTCCTTCTACCTCTCTCTATGTCCCTCTCCCTGCTCGTCGCCGAAATCTACCCGGTCACCCTCTCCCATTCCTCTCTCCCTCTCCTTCTCAATGGCCAAAGGAAGCTCAACAATTCTAGTGTGTTTCTGCCATTTTGCTAATTAGCTCTCGAGGGGCTTCCAGCCACTAACATGTTCGGGCCTAAGCAGCAAAACAAATCGAGTTTGTTCGGCGACACAGGGCCAAACAAATCGAGTTTGTTCGGCCACATGGGGCAGAACATTTTTTATTTGTTTGGCCCTTTGTGGCCGAACGAATCAGATTCGTTGATTTCAATGGCATTTTTTTTTTTTTTAACATCCAAAGCATTTGCCTGTCCACCATGAGAGGGAGAGAGGAAGAAGAGAGGGCGACCGGGCAGCGGTCGGCAACGAGCGGGGAGAGGGAGATAGAGAGGGAGAGGGAGAAGGAGAGGAAGAGGGAGAAGGAGAGAAGGTGGGTGGGCAGCAGGCGGCGACGAGCAGGGTTTAGGGAGAGGGAAAGAGAGGGAAATAAAGAGGGAGAAGGAGAGGAAGAGGGAGAGGAGAGGAAGGGGAGAGGGTGGGCAGGCAGCAGACGGCGACGAGCAGGAAGATAGAGGGAAGGAAATGGCAAGGGGTAGTTTAGGGATTTTTTATTTTATTTTTTTTAAATGCAATGTGTAGAAAGCCGTTTGCAGTGTGTAGGTAGCCACTCTTCAAGAAGTTTCTTTTTTTTTTGGGTAAATGCGCACAGTCAAAAAGTTCTAAGCGGCTTACATAGTTAAATAGTCTATAGGACCCAATAAAGAAATTTGCTTCTCTGTTTCACAATCACCTTTGTCATCAAAGTGCACAATAATAACCAGATGGGAATTTGGTTGCACGCAAGTATGAAAATTTTAAATGTTACCCACACTTAAATTGTCACTCGCACTTAAATTATTCAAGTGGTTAGGAAAGTCGAGTAATGAGCTGGAGGTCCTGGCTCATCGATAAAACCAAATTGAGCTGAACGTTCCTTCAATTGCCATGTGGTACTTTATTGAAAGGTTGGGTGTCACTGATTAGGAGCTCTTCTACGGAATAAATCGCCCCTTTGACATGGACTCAATTCAATATGTTCAAAGTAAACATAAAGAAAGAAAAATGACATATATGTGATACATTGGATGAAAATGAATGAGAATTAGCCATAAAAGTTTGCCGTGAAAGGTTATTTTGGTCATCTTAAACAAATAGTTAGTGGCTAAGTTTTATAAAGCTGCTAATGCCACATCCCAATCTTCTCTGTGCACATCCCTTCTCTCTATACACCCTAAGTAAGTGAAAATTTTTCAAAATATCTCTCTACACACCCCATTGTTCCCAAATACCTCTCTCCACACTCATTTTCTAAGTTCGCTCCCCTTACCCCCTTTCCATCTCCCTGCCGCCACCCTCCGCCTGCCACCTTCTCTCCCTAGCTCTCCCTCTTTCTCTCTGCCTCTCCCTCCCTCTCTCTGTGACTCCTTCTCCTTGCCTCCACCACCCTTGGCCCACAACCCTATGCGCCGCCCTCTCTCTCCCTCCCTCCCCCTGCCCACCGCCCCCTCCCTCCCTTCCTTTCCCCCTTCTACGGTGCTACTAGAGGGCACGATGGTGGTTGGGCTGGCCGGTGTTTGGCGTGGGGGTGGGTGAGTGTAGAACGAATTGAATTTACTATCGGAGGGGACGGTGGTGGCTGGGCGGGGGATGTTTGGGGTGGAGATGGGTGAGTGTAGAAAGAAGTTAGAGAACAATAGACTTTTAATAAATGTCCTTTCAAGTAATTTTACACAGGAATATAATTGTCATAAAAAAAAAATTGAAATGTGCACATAGAAGATTGGGTAGTGGTAATAATAGCTCTCTAAGAAATTCAAAATCTCCCTCTCCCTGTATAACTAGTAAGATTATAGGGAGAGTGCCCTTATTATAGATAATGGGGGAAGTTGGCAGTCGTGTGGAATGCACACTCCCGTATATATTTTAATGGTATGACTCCATGCACTTTTTCTCTCTAGAGTGGCAGCCGATTCAGCAATCCATGATCCAGCAACCGCATTATCATAAAATAATAGCATCAAGTGTTTTCATATAATTAATACGGTCTGCAAATACCATCAACTACTCTGAAAAAAATACCATCAACTGTTTTAATATACATGTCTGAAATATAAGCAAATACCATCACCACTGTTTTCATCATAATGGGAGTAGTGCTTTGAGAGCCTAAATGCTGTCAAAATTCTAGCTGTTACATGAATCCCAGGTGAATGTCGATTTCTACAATCAATTCAATTAGGTCCCACAAAACACAAAAGGAGTGTTGATTCATGGGTGTAAAGGTTAAAGGGTTTAGGTTGATCATTGGACAAGCTAGGTGGGGGCATGTAGGCCGGGCCGTTTCATGCTTAGAGACTACCCAACATCTCTGAAAATCCAATGTTTGAAGCATATCAAGAAATTAAAATGCCCAAATTCTGTTTTCTTTCTTTCTTTCTTTTCTTGTCATCCTTTGTTGATGGTGGATAAGATGGAATTATAGTCAATAAAATTGAATCAAGCGTCCAAGCCTATAAGCATTGGCCTGTTTCTTGATACAAACTATTTTAGTTGGACATATTTGCCAATGTAATGGATTTTACTTTCTGCTTTCATTTATATATTTGCTTTTTAATTTTAGAAAAGGGGGCTTGTGCAGGTGAAGATTGAAAGGTTAAAAGTGGAGATATATAAGTGCTTGTTCATCTAACTTCTCCCAAAATCCCAAGATATTATAAAAAAGAAATGAGTGTATTCAAAGTGCCAAAAAAAAAAATCATAAACAAGGTTCTATTTCAGACAATTGTATTGTTTAACACCTTCAATAGGAATAGTTGCACGAACTTCTCTCTATAAAATAAGTCCTAAGAGGGAATTACAGGTGTGGATAGCAATTCTCGCTCACATACACAGGGATATCAATCCTTGGGACGGTGGTTTCCCGTTCGCTCTCCTTGCCACTAAGCCAAAAAAAAAAAAAAAAAAAAAAAGTAAATCCTAAGAATTTGATGGTCCCTCACTTTCTCTTTGCCCCCATCACATGATTCTTTACGAACTAAGTAGGACCACCTAATTTCATAAAATTCATTTCTTAACGATGAAGGTTTATATCAATAGATTACCTCTTTGATCCTTTTCTCTTTAAGTAAACCTTTGATAGAGGCCTTTTCTTATGAGTTCCTAAGAATTCAGTAGTAATTTGCCAAACGTGCCCAAAGTCAATAGATTTGACGATTTTTTCATATCCGCAACTGATCCAGACAATCCCATCAATGTGAAATGGACCCTCACCGCATAATGAGGCCTAATCCGACAATAAACCAATCAAAGAACTTTTATTTTCAATGAACTTCGCCGAGACTCTCATCTCTAAACTTTCAATAACGATTGCTAAACTTATAACCCCACGGAGTTAGCCAAGTGGTCAGGACCGTTGTTCCTCTCTTTTCCGGATCTAGAGGTCTTGGTATCGATCTCCGTTTTCCATCTCTTCAGGAATCAAATATTGAGTTCACTAATGCTATCACCTGAGGCCACAGGGATTTTATCAGGCTTCTCTTTGACCTCGGAGGGATTAGTCCAGTCCAAAGGGTTGAGAACCCTCCGTTAGCAAAAACAAAAAATAATAATAACCATTGAAAAGCAGGCTGCTGGCAGCAATATTGTCAAAGGCACATCTGATCTACAATCTTGGGGCCATTGGTCATAATCATGAAGTGGCCCACCGCTTTGTTGGTCAGGATACGGAGACGTGAACCAATTACAAAGCTTTATTAAAAGTAGGATCCCACAAATAGACAGTAGAAAAAGTTTCTCCCAAAATGGTTACTTTCATCTGTACAAATATAGAAGAAACAAAACCACTAGCAACATTCTCTTTCTACATTAGATTGGATTGGAGATCTGATCCATGGGTTTCATAGTTCATACCCAAGGACCTGATACCTGATGCTACAACTGCATATTAACAAATATTAAGAGGGAAAGCCTTCAGCTAAGAGATACCTATCACAGTTTCCAAGAGAGAGAACCATTCAAATCCCCTATGTGGTCCACTTGATGTATGCCAATTAGGGGTGAGTATAGGGTCTCATTGTCCATAAGTACTGGGTGAAAAAAAAAAAAAAAAACAGCCCAATTCGATCATCCCAACATTTTATTTACTAGCCTCAGATTTTGAAGGATTATTACATTATAATCTTCATAAAGTTCAATCCAAATGTGAGTATAATTAAGCTCGATAAGCCGAATTGGGCGAATGTAGAAAAACGGGTGGGTAGTGAGTGTGATCTGGTTGGATTGATGACTGAACCCAACAAGATCATGATGAAACAGTTCACATCTCTCCCTAAATTTCCTAATAAGTACTTCTTGGCATAAAACTTTCACTAATATAATTACGTGACGTCTCAAATGGGGATTCAGGCTTTCCATCTAGACTTGGTTATGTGTCCCCTATTAATAATTCAGGTTCACACTCAAGGTACAGCATGGACCCAACTCGAACCCGACCCATTTTCACCCTAACAAGTAAACCAAAAGAGATACGTAAGGAATAAAACAGTAATACACGCTCAAAAGTGTGTGTATAGTGTGACCCATCCTCCACTACTTGCCCACTACAATCAATTTCTAATCTTCCAAAACAAAAATTCCATGTTATAAGTACCTTCCAGAGGCGTGTGTCTTCCACACTCCTTCCTTGGAGAGCTCCCATCTAAGTCCATTCCCCTAGTCTTGTTAAATTCTCTTCTTGTCCAATTAGTTACAGTACCCTCAACCATCCAATCATGGCTGACTCTAGACAAGATCAAAAACCAACCATCAGCTGAAAAATCCACTACCCACACATCATTGATGAAAATGGAGATGTCGAGACTGCGATGGTCACCAGAGGAACCGAAGAGAAGGGGGGTGGACTACTCCCAAAGAGCTCAATGGTTAAGAGCTGCGGTTCTAGGAGCCAACGACGGGTTGGTCTCCACAGGATCACTGATGATGGGAGTAGGAGCGGTTAAGACCGATGCGAGGGCCATGATCTTATCTGGCTTATCAGGCCTAGTTGCAGGGGCTTGCAGCATGGCAATTGGAGAGTTCGTCTCCGTCTACTCACAATTGGAAATAGAGAAGGCCCAGATGAAGAGAGAGAAGGAAGAAGGGGGTAGAGAGGGTGAGGAAGCGAGGTTGCCGAGCCCCATGCAAGCAGCCGGGGCATCGGCTCTGGCTTTCTCGATGGGGGCGGTGGTGCCACTATTGGCTGCCTCATTTATAAGGCGACATGAGGTGAGGTTGGGGATGGTAGCAGCAGCAGTGACAATGGCACTGTTGGTGTTCGGAGGGGTGGGAGCTAAGCTTGGGAGGGCACCCATGGGGAGGTCATGTTTGAGGGTGTTGATAGGAGGGTGGCTAGCCATGCTTATAACCTTTGGGTTGATGAAGTTGTTTGGGTTTAGTGAACGCTAGACAAGGGTCCAATGGTCCCCTCTTTTCTCTCCAGTCCTCGTTTTCATTCCTTCGATTGTCGTGTAATACTGGGAGTGATGGTGGTTGCTGTTGTTGTTGCCATAGTTGATTTTGAACGAGGAAGATGTGCATGTGTGCATGGATAGAGTATGCGTCTTAAAGAAAGTAGTAGGGAGATGTTAAAGGAGTTGTAACGTGTATGTGTTATATCCATGTAACGTATGTTGTGTGTGAAATAATACTTCAATGTTAATTGCAGCTTGTACTCCTTTCAAGTCCCTTGCTTTTTCGGACTAAGCAAAAACGTGAACTCAGTTTAGGGTGAGTTTGGCAGTTCACTGTTAAAGTAAAAGTGATTTAAAGCATTAATTCAAGAGAAAATAAAATATAAGGGAGTTATATTAATATTTTAATCTTTGATTGATTGGTAGGGAATTTTTTTGACTTTTTGTGTCAAAATTAGGGTTTTTTTTTTTTTTTTTTTTTTTTTTTTTTTGAACTTTTTTTTTAAAGAATGAGGGAATTTTGAAGATGTGTGTACTTTTGATGTAATGTCTTGTCTGAAAAATGGATGCTTTACACTACTTTTACTAATCTAGTAATTTGCAGTGGGATTTTTTCTCCACCGCAAAAGGTGTCGTTATAGCCTGCATTTGGACCATCTAAGATTTATTTGTGGCAATAGCAGAGGAAAGTGTAATTTTGACTTTAAGCAGCAGAAAAAACCCACTACTAAAGCTCAGCCCGACCACCGCTATTGCCGGTGATCACTTTTTTGTCGCCATCAAATTTAGGTCTGAGCCCACCCATTTAATCAATTGGCTGGCTGAATTGGGCTTTTATTACTTTTGTGGGTATTTGTGCACTAATTAAATTAAATTATATGCATTTCTTACACGGGGCCGGGCCGGGCTATATGGGCTTTTTATCACTTAAATCCAAAAGCCTGACCCAAAGCAGGCTAGGCCCAGATTCGGCTCAGGCGGGCCTGGCCCATGAGCACCCTACTAAAACTGCTAGTTGATATGTTTTTTTAATATTGCGAGTCGACGTCGACAATATCAAGGGACACTCAAATGGTATTTTCTTGTTAGCAACGTAAACATTGTATAGGTTTTAGAAAAAGATCTTTGGGGATTGTTTCTTTAACAAAACTCAGAAAATTCACATGTGAGTGTGATATCACCAAAAGTTGTTTTTCTTAGTGAAAATTCCTGAATCCTCCTCTCGAACGCGGTGGATTTGTAGATGCAAAGGAAGTTAGAATTATGAGAACTTTAAAAGTCATTTGAAACCTTTTAGGTGGCTTGAATATGAGATTCTTGTGAAGAAACATGGTATTTGCAAATGCCAAGAGAATAAACCATCACATCATGTCTATTTGTAATTCTTACCAAAAACATGACAATTGCAAATGCCATGGGAATAAAACCATCACATCATATCTATGAATTCCCAACACCATAAATCCCAATAAGAAATTCTTGTAAAAGAACAAGGACTTGATTTTTAGACAAGCACAAAAAGGCCCACACCCCCAATTTTGTAATAGTACCAAAAACCTCCCTAGTCTGATGGTGAGTCAAAATAATTATTAGTTTTATGGACAAATGACAAAAATATTATTCATTTAACCATAGCAATCTCATTAACTCAAATCAAGTTAAGTGGAGCCCAATTTGAATGCATGACGACCAAGGGAGATTTGGTGGTGGAAAGGCTTACAGGCGGATTAGGAAAATACATCATTTCGATCCTGTCAATCAAATGATCCAACTCTTTAGTTTTTTGCCTTAAAAGCTTAATACTGTACATGGTGTAAACTTCTTCCATTAAAATCAATGACAATTAATGTCCAAAATAGTGTGAAATTGGATCAATTTTAGTCAAGTGTCTTGGTGTGTGTGAATGGATTAGATAGATCAAAGGTGGGCCCTATATGAAAGCCCAAGAAAGAGCCATCTTAATTTGCAAAAGTGTAACTTGATACTTCATCAACCTGACTTTTGGGATAAATTCTTAATTAGTAGAGGGGGAGTTACAGTCGATAGCTCAATTAGCCTAGGACGACGGTTTCCGCACGGAGGTTGTAGGTTCAAAACTGCACTATCAAACTGGAGCTACAGGGGAGTTTACCCGCCTTCTCTCTGGGTCTAGAGGGCTTAGTCCAGTCTAAAAGATTGGGAACCCTCTGATAGCAAAAAAAAAAAAAAAACAATCGACCGCCAAATGACAAAATTTATGAGGGCTCTCACAAAGACACCTACACCATTTGTGAAACAGGTTGTTTTGGTAACATCTTTCTTCGAGTCATTTTGAGTTTTTCTCATGGGTGAATCAATAAAAAAAAATTGAGTATAGGTAACTTTTGTATATTTGACCTCATGTTAAGGGGGGTCGGACAAACTATAAGAGCTTTTTTTTTTTTTTTTTTTTTTTTTGCTGCTATAGGGAAGCCGGACTAATCCCTCCAGGCCCAGAGGGAAGTCGGGTAAACTCCCCTGTAGCCCTAATATGATAGTTGTTTACACTCTGACCTGAACTAATCGTGATTAAGGCTAATTAATTGAGATTAATGCTAATTAAGCATGAATGATTGGGTTAATCAAGGTTAATGACCAAAGAGAGACAAAACTAGTCTAAAATGATGCATTAAGCATAATGAAATGAAATTGAATTGATTAAAGTAAGTTTAGACTCAAACAAGGTAGGTTAAGGACTTTTCGTAAATACGGATTTTCACATATTTCGTCAAATACGGAAATTCTTGATACCAACGTGTGTATCTCGAAGAGTACGTTAACTTTCATAATAAACACTACTCCATTTGACCTCAAATGGACCAAGTGAAGCTTCATTTGACTCAAAATGTAAATAGATGAAATGAGAGGGGGTTTTAGTGTGAAGAGACCTTCTATTAGAATGAAATGAATGGAATGGGTTCATTTCTTCATCTCCATCCCAAGAGAAACCCTAAGCAACTTCTCTTTCTCTTCCATTCCTCTTCATTGTTAGTGAGATTAAGGGTGATTTGAGTGGTCTTTGGAGTGAGGGGCTTCATCTTCCTCATCTTTCCCAAGCCAATCCTCCATTGTTGAAGTGTGGAGCTTGAGAGAGATCTCAAGAATCCTTTCCTTTGAGCTACAAGTGAGTATTTAGAGCCTTTAATGAATTTCTAAGTTACAAAGAGTGATTCGGCATGGATTCTAGCATAGATAACTTATGGGTTGTGTTCTTGGATGTTTTTATGGAATAGGGTTTGAAAAGAGGGCATTGTGTTAAGCCAAACTAAGGCAAAGAAGGCTTTGAGTTCATAGCTTCAAAAGAGGCAAGTGTAAACACCTCTTGTGATTAGTGTTAATCATTTGTAATTATTCATAGTATTTTCATGGATTTTGTGCATTTTACATTGAGTTTTGGATTTATTATGGATGTTTAATGAAGTGATTAAGGAGTAATTAGAAGTCCTATTGTGAATGAATGTCAATGGATGATGTATGAAGGGGGAACAGGAGGTTCCAATGGTCTTGTGCAGGTTTGGAAGTGTAATGGAGATAGATAGTAGAAGAAGAGAAAGTGTATCAGAATTTTCGGATGAAATTCTGCAGGGGTCCGCTCGAGCGAACGAGGTTCTGTTTGGGACGGAATGAAGTTTTGAAGAGTTCGCTCGAGCGAACATTAAGTGCGCTCGAGCGAACATAATTCTGTTTGGATCTGCTCAAGCGAACAGCGGGTCCGCTCGAGCGAACAACATTCTGTTTTGGTCCGCTCGAGCGAACAGTAACTCGCTCAAGCGAACTTGATACTGGCCCAGCGATGACAGTTAGTGAAAAGTGAATTTCGGACTTCGGATTTTTACGAGAATTTGAGGTATGTCTTGTGAGTACAAACACTTCACCGATTAGTTTTAAGACTAATCATGGATGAGATTAAGCTAGTGAGAATTAATGGTGTTTGAAAAGGGTTCCTTGAATGAACCATATTAATCGATAATTGCCTAAGCTCCATGGGTGATAATTACGGGGACTAGTAATGCACATACTAAATGTATAAATGTGATGTCCATCAAGAATAACACGTGCATTTGGAAACCAATGGTTACACCCGAATGGTTGTTTAGGTTTGAGATAAGATTGAGTAAAACCATATGTGGCTAATAGTACTCTCATTGTGTCATTGTGATTCAATCTAATGAGATTGATATTATTATTATTCCTTTCCTCTGTCATGAAAGGAATCATTGAGTTGAATTGAATCCATAAGAGGATTTCTTACTGAAGGTTATTGACCATTGAATCTGACACTACCTAACTATTGTATTAGAACTCTAAATGAGTTCAATGAATTAATGAATGACTAATCATGCTGCAACAGATGGATATTGGGGTGTTCCGGAGCTTCGTGATGATGCTAGTTGTCCCTGGCCCGGACACTAGTAAGTCTTCGGATATTGATTGATGCCTTCCATTGGAAGATGAATCTTCCCTTTGAGGGGAGATGGTAAATAAATGAATCCTTTCTTTCAGGGAAGATGATAATGAATGAAATACAATGCAATAAATGCTATGGTAGTTGCCCTTTCGTACATGTATATTGACTGACATTGTGTCTCTTATTGTTAATGTAGAATTGTCTAAATTTCTCTAGCATTGAAACTGTTATTAATACAATATGAATGTATTAATATACTATTGCAAGAATTTTTTATACATTGTTGAACCGTCGTGTTCATTAGTGTTATTGATGGCATTACAGGTCCGATTGCCCTTGCCGGTGCAGCAGCGCCCCCGGCGCCAACGGAGGAGACCTCTCCGGTTCCTCCAGGAGGACTGATAGAGTGGAATAGGCGGAATACCATCTAAAGTGGGTATTCCGAGTGCGAAATGAAAGTGAAACGTTTTGAGGAATATTTTGAAGGCCTGTTTATAAATTCATTTTTGGAAATGTAATTAATTGTTATCTGCATAATGTTTTGAAAATGCAGTGTTTGACAAATGTATATTGGGAATGATACATGTATAAGGACTATATTTTGTATACATGTAAATCGTAAACTGATATTGTCAAATATAATTGTTTCCGCAAAAGTTTTGTATTTGACATGTATTTTGGGAATGTTATCCCTTGTGGATTCCGTTTTGCTTTCGGTTAATTTACGGGAGTAAGTATGTTGCTCATGGCTCGGGGTTGCCGGATCTCGGGCCCGGGTCGTGACAGTAGTGCAATTTCGAATCTACAACCTCTGGGTGCAAACCGTGGTCGTAGGCCAACTGAACTAACCCTTGGGGTTAGAGAGGAGCCTTTTTGAGATATCATGAAAAATTGAGAAGCTCTTTTGTTAAAGAAGACCTCATATTTTAAATATACTGCATCAACAAATTTCAGAAGAATTGTATTCAACGTCCTCCTTCTTTCATGCAAAATCTGCTTACATATTTATCACGAACGTGTGGATCACACCCCTCATGATCAAGGTACAAAATTATATGCTGGAGGTTTGACAAATCATATGTGATTGCATGGATGCCCATTAGAGTCTTTAAGACCCAAAGTGACAAGAGGAATATCACATGAAATAGGGCCGGCTCGGGAAAATTCGTGGCTTAAAGCGACAATCTTAAATAAGGCATTTTCTATGTTTTAATATTATTATAAATATTTTATTTAAAATTTATTTTTCTTATTTTTTTGTGATGCAAAATTACTAATTAAGTTTTTATATTCAAAGTTTAACTAACCTATCTTAAGTCCACCTCCAAAGTCCACATGAAAGTTTTGAGCCATCCCCAAAACTCACTTGGAAATCTTGGATCACAAAATCTAACAATTTATTTGGCTCCAAACCCCACCCCACAAAACAAAAATCCAAGATGGACTTCAGAGGTCTGCCCAAGTGAATAAATTCCGGTGGGGGCCCATTGTTTATCTTAGATTTTAAAATCTATTATTAGGGCTGAAATCCCAAGCTATGGATCTATTACAACCACATCATGGATCAAATCCGAATGGGCCCCTATTGACATAGGATACAAAAAAATAATGAGAAACGCTAGTGAAGCAAGTTCATGACTGAATTAATTATTGAGGTTTCTAAAATCAATTGGATTCCTAGCAATAGAAATATAAGGAGCAGATTTGGAAGTATAATAGGCCATAAATGAGACTTTAAGGCCCCGTGAAAATCTTGGTATGATCTTCTCAAGAGAGAGTTATTATTGTCCTTATATTTTGGGGATGAAAAAACAGGGATGGCAATTGACAAGTTTTCTTTTTAGGAATTTCAAAACATTCCAACTGCTATTATGGGGCCTTTTTTGGGGCCTAGAGCAATGGTTTTGTTGGCCTAATATTACAGCCTGCCCTTACATGAAATACATATACGGAGATGATCAGTAGTTGTACACAACAACTCCATAACCACTTGATGAATGCCCAAACTGGCCACTAGAATGGTGGGTTGGCTCATAGATTGCTAGGATTTATTCTCTTGAGTAGTAAGCCCTGTGAAATTTGAGAGAGAGAAGAAAATATTAAGTTTCTTTAGTTAACCAATACTACCAAAACCCCAAGGTATTAGTAGATGCTGCAAATAATATAGTTTTGGTGTATGAATTGAGAGAATGACTTACATGTGAAACTCGAGAGAAGGCATAAGACTTTAAAATCCAAGAGCTTTAAAATAAGTTCCAAAAAAACAGAATATATGAGTTATAACTTTAGCAGAAATGTCCATAGAGCTTAAATGGATGTGAGAAATGAAACTCAAGTTAAACTACAAAGACTCATTCCAGTGATGTAGTTCGATAATCAATAACAATGGAGAGATTAAAAAGATGCTGAACGTAGGATAAAATAGGGAATGTTTGAAGTGGGGCCTTACTTTTGCAAGAGTGCTTCGTGGCCAAAGCATACTATTATAATTGAAGGGAAAAAAAAAAAAACTTATACGGAAACAAACAGATTAGATATGACTTAAGGAGATGAATGTTGGTCAGTCAAAAAGTAACATATACACAAAATTAGCAAAGATGAAAATATGAAGATGAATACGTGGTAAAACTAGGAAAAGGATAAAATAAAAAATGAGCATATTTAGCGGTAGTATCAATATGTGCTAATTTAAGATAGATTCCTTTGAAATGATTTGAACATGTCCAATGTAGGCATACAATGATGCTAGTGGGATGAAAAGTCTTTCCATTTAAGTTGATAGCCAACAAGGAAAAACAGGGTATTCCAAAAAATACATTGATGAAAATAATAACGCTAGATCTGAAGATTTCCAATCCATCTGAAAATTTAGCTCAGGCTAGATTGGATGAAGAAAGAGAATTCAGAATTCATATAGAAGATCCCAACATAATTAGACCAAGACTGTAATGATGATTAATTGTATCCATCTGTTCTTCCTTTCCTCATGCAACAACCCCTTTCATCTTTTATCACTAAGTGGGTGGTTCACACCCATCATCAAGGTACAGAATATGGAGGTTTGATTAATCAAATGTGATAGCATAGATGTCCGATTAGAGCCTTTTGAGACCAAACAGTGACCCGGCTTATTGGTGGCCTCCTCCTTTGGATGTTTTGTTTCCCTTATTTTGGTTAATATAAGTTTCCTTTTTCGGAGACGTATGTCATTGTGAAATACATGTAGTGAGATGATCGATTGGGAGGAATATATCATTGTGAAATACATGTAGTGAGATGATCGGTAGTGGTTCGGAAATAACAGCACTCACCACTTGATGAATGAAAAGGGACATCTTGGCCATTGGAATGGTGGGTTGGCTATTGGATTCCTAGGATCTACTCTCATGAGCACGTTCTATCAGCAGCCACTTTGTGCATAATATGTTAAAGGGTAGGTTTGTCTCCGATTTTAACCCTTTGCTTTGGTAGGACTTGCACTGGATAATGATTTTTTTAATTAAAAAAGGCCTATTGTATATGTTCTTTTTGGTAATCCAGGCAAGGGGGTTGGGACTAGGGTTGCAAACGAAATGGTTTCAGGTCGGAACCATACGACCCGGACACGTTTCTTAATAACGGTTCCGGTTCCGGATCCATTTTTGACTCGAAACCTGTTTTGTTGGTTCCAGATCTGGTTCCGATAGAAAAACCCAGATTCAGTTATGGAACATGATCCACTTAGAGAACTAGATCTAGTTCAAAAATCGATTCTAACTTTTCTTCAGATTTTTCATCTTTCCTTAAAATAAATATATCATCCAGTTTTGACTCGGAACCTGTTTTGTTGGTTCCAGACCTGGTTCCAGAAATTGGATCCATCTAAAGAATTGAATCTAGCTCAAAAATTAGTTATAACTTATCTTCAAATTTTTGTCTTTCCTTAAACTAAGTATATCATTCAACTTACAATAGTGCATCAAGTCTACTACTTTCAACATTATATATAAAAATATTCAAAACAAAGTTTATTTTGAGGTACAGTTTGCAATATCAAAAACTCATATGATAGGAACCTAAAATAGGTTTTAAACCCCTTTTTTTCGGATCGGAACTTTAGGGTAATCGGAGAATCGAATACTTGTTTGCAACCCTAGTTGGACTCATGTGAGAGCCCGCACACACACAGAAAGGCCGCCCATCCAAGTGAGAAAGGAGCCCGCATGTACGGAAAAAAAGCCCACATAAATAGGAGGGGAAGCCCGCATATACGGAAAGAAAGCTCACATAAGTGGGAGCATGCCCGGGGTTTGAAACCGAAACCTGGCTAGCCCTACTAAGTTCGCAGATATGATAAGATTGGTTGATATGTCCCAACATGACAGTTTAAAAGATATGATCTTTGGTTGAAGCCCTCTCTTTTTCAAGTTGATGATTGGGCTACATTATTTACATTGACTACTGGGCGAGGCAGTGAACACTTTAGACACTAGCATAAATTCCCGTGCTGTCCCATGCAATTGTATAATAAATTAATATTAATATTTAAATTTAGTATTAATTAATTAAAAACATAAATTGAGTGAATGATAAGCCTATTTATTTAAATATAAAATTTTAATAAGAAGTCTTTATATAGTGTCTCAATAATATATCAACATATATTTAGTTAATTTGTGGTCACCGTGGGGAAGAGCCTTAGATGATGGCGTATAAACTGTCATCATAGGAATTTCTGCTAGTTTTCTTTTGCTCAATTTTAATTTTTAAGTGCATCAGAACAAAAAAGGCATTGTTACATTCATTTACCAAAAGTTGAATATGAATATTTTGTTTAGATAAAACAAATACTTGAAAAAGAACAATACATTTGTGTATCCCTCCACCTTTTGTTTGTCCCAACCCATGGAACCATAAATAAGCTTGAAAATTACCGCACTGAGGGATTCAACAGTAAAGATTGAGAGGTTTGGTATTTAATTAAAATGATCACGAGATGGTGAAAATACAACCACCAAAACTAAAATGCATCCATCAAAATTCCTGAGTTTTTGTATTTGAAATTGGCCAAATAGGGTTTATATTGAGCACATTTTCATAGCAACCTGGTAGATAGTAGGAGCCTACATAAAGATCTTTATTAGAGTGTGACTCCGAAAAAAACGACAAAAAACTCATAGGTGTCCCAAAAAATTCCTTAGTTACCTTCTTTTTCTTTTTATGATGACGGAGGGTGTCCCAATCTTTTGGACCGGACTAATCACTTTGTGCCCGGGGGGAGCCGGGTAAATCTCCTGTGGCCCAAGTGAGGTGGCGCAATTTCGAATTCTTAACCTACGGGAGTAAACTGTGGTCCTAGGCCAACCTATTTCCTTGTGAAAAGAGTCAAGAATAATTGAAAGGAGATGACATGTATCAAGAGGACTACCAGAAAGCCCCGTGACAGTTAAGTCCTGTATAAATCGATTTATAAATTCAAATCAGTATCTAAATTAAATAACTATTAATATAAACACATGGAGTTGGTGAATAGGTAAATGGTAAATCAGTCTCTTTAAAGCCCACCAAAATGCATAGCATAGCATTTTTAGTTAAAAAATGTTTTTTTTTTTAGAAAAAAACAGGGTTTTATGCCAAACTGTTTTTATTTTAGATTTAGATAAAGTTGAAATTTTCTTATTGTAACATCAATTGAAAGTTTCAGAATGTCATCATCATTAATCCAAGGAGTAAAATTGAGTTAGTTTCAAATGTCAGTCCTAGAAAGGTCCATTAGCATCGTATGTGTGGCATCAAGTGACAAAGCCCTTTGGTAGAGGAGCCTCTTTTTTCCTGCCTAAATACACAACATCCATCACATAATAACACATGTTAATATAGTCTTGCAAATATGTTCGGTTTCAACCTACTTATTTGATGAAGAATGGAAAGAACGAACCAAAATAACATTTCAACCAATGTCTTTGAAGTTCTATTACTGCATTTCTATTAATATCGATCAAAATCCTAAGCAGCACAAATTTCCAAAACCCCTAAAAAAAATCCCCTGAACCATCACTCTAAAAAATTTCCTTAACGAAACATCGAGAACAATTAACCCCAAAAGAAACAAAGGGAAAAAACCACGAAGTAAATAACCAAGACTAATCTAATAATATAAATGTCAAGCACAAACCTAGGCCAACAAAAGTTTTCATAAATCATTATAGATCTCTATCCAAATAACAGTAGACTCATATCAAGACTCAAAAGTACAGACTCATGGTCACATCCCATGCACAACAAATTAAGACTAAGGGTCCATTTGGCATGTCTACTTTTCAAGTCCAAAAAAGTGGAGCTGGCTTTCCTTGGACCCCTGCAACCAAGTCCTCATTCTTCACTTAAATTAATTTTGAAAGAATGGGTAGTGAGTATTTTCCATCAAGCATGCCCAAAATCACAAATCAATATGTGATTAGAGCATTAGAGTCACATAGAATCATTGGCAATCAATTTTCCATTGATCCTGTCTATATAGAGTCATGAGCTCTCTTGGAAACTAAATAAATAAATAAATGGACAAAAAGTAACGGAATTGCAACTTGTGTAAAGCACTGAATATAAGAGACCCCAAAAAAACAGAGAAGGAAGCAGATGTTGAACTCGAATATGAAGAGGGACATGAGTATGGTAGAAGCGTGGGTGATGATGCTAACAGATAGAGGGTGCGGTTGTATCCTCGTCATTATGTCCTTCACTGTAATGTTACTGTTAGCCATCAAGACGGAGTGCATTAAATCGAATACAGGGGCTTTTAAAACTTCCCAAAAGCGCACGACATTAGTTTGGCACTTTATTAGCATCGTAAAAGTCAAGTAAAGCCTCCATTTTTCAAACAAAATATCACATCAAAAACACTTTAATTCAAAACTCCCTCCATCTTTTTCAAAAAAAAATAAAAAAACAACCACCTATATCCAAAAAAAAACTCCACTTTCCAATACAATTCCATAACAAACAACTAAAAACAAAATACCATCATAACCCACTTATATTTTATTCTTTCTTCAAAATCAACTTTACTTCACTTGACTCTAATAATAGAGTTGCCAAACTGGCAAGGGAAGTACCATTTCGGTACACCAGCAGGCGTTTCCGGAGTGATAGGCCGTTTGAGAAAGAGGAAGAGGTGACCCTGAAAGAAGATAACCGATGAGAAAGTATCCTTTCAAATGCTGATGTGGACACATGTTGCTGACGTGGCTTAATTAGAAGAAGAGATTAGACTTTTTTCCAGTCTCTAAGGTATAAGAATATGATGTGGCTTAATGGAGAGGCAGAGTTTAGAGCTATTTTCCAACTGCTACCCAACTTTCAAAGGAGTAAGAATTTGGGAGGAAGACAATCGAAGGTAAAGATGGACAATTAATGAAGAGAGCCACCGGATCTAAATTAAACTTGTCTAGAGGTTTAGAGATCTAGATACCCCAAGGAGAGCGTTTGGTTTGTTTGAGTAGGAGAGACAAAATATTGGTGCGAGGTCCGGTGGTGAGGCAGAATACTTAGCAACAATGGATCTCACCACTTTTAAAATTATACGTTGTCATCATCATATTCTATTTGGGGCTCTTCTCACGAGCAGAGATTCGGGGAAAATGGATTGGTGCCCTAGTCAAGGGGCTAGTCTGTTTAACTAGGGTTGGGATCAGAACTCATGTATTATCCGGCTCGTAGGAGAATATTCTCCATGTTATTTCAAATTGGCAACATTGTATTGAATGTAATTCTTCATGAGGACAATCAAACCACTACACATATATTATAATTATAGCACTAGCAAAGCAATAGAAGTCACACAAAAAGTGTCATTTGATTTTTATTATAGAAAAGATGTTTTTTTTTTTTTCATACGGTTATATTATATATAATCTAAAATAGAAATGTCTCATAAAAACAAAAGTTTTAAAGGCTTAAGATTATAATCACCGATGGGAAGGATATTATGGCATGTATAACAATCATGAAACATAATAATAACATGTTTTCATAAAATAATAAAATTACAACTTTAAATAAATAATTAATACAACATTTTTAAAATTTCATCAAAAAATTGAAATATGATAATTTCTCAAGAAATTATCTTGTGATGAAAAATATTTATAAGAAATTTAAAATATGATATTAGTTTTATTTGAGATGGGTTTTAGTAGTGAGAGGTTGGGTTCAGGGTAGATATGGGTTTCTACCCTTATGGACTTTCACCTGAGCCTAATTCAGGACGGGCTCATGTTTTGAGTTTGCTTGACTCGCCCTTCAATTGATAAAATTTGATAAAATTATCATCATTTATTGTCGTTCATTAGAATCAATATTATCCAGAAAAGTTATAATTGTAATGAATTTTTATGAAATAATATAATTAGTTGAGTTGGATGTTAAAACTAATCCATGATACTAACCAGTTGTTGCTTGTTGCCGTACAAATAAACTAATAAATTTATAAATTCCAAATATTTATTTAAGCTGGGCATTCAACTCTCAACAATCAAGGGGTTTGTATTAAATACATTTATCCAAAAAACCACCAGTCATAGGAAAGAAGAAATCATGTCTATTCAGCAATCCTTTATAAATTACTATAGGCCCCACAAAGAAATTAAAAATAATAAAATGAAATGAAATAAAAAGAAAATAAAACCAAAAAGGCATCACTATACTACGTCAGCTTTTTGGACAACAAAACATAAGCTACAACTATACTATATTGGGCATCACTATTAGTCCGACTCTCACAGAAAAGCATGAAGTTTCTTTTTTTTTTTTTCATTTGTAAGAAAAAAGGAGAAAGATTTGAAGAAAGAAAGAAGCTTGTTTTTCTTTTCTTTTATCTTTTTTTCTCTCGCATATTGCTATGCTTTCTTTCTTCCATCTTAACCTCTTTTTTTTTTTTTTTTTTTTTACTCTCTTCTTTCTTTTAGATTTAATAAACTATGAACAGAGAAAGTCTAGGGTCAAGTAACATTTCCCTACCTTCCCTTCATCTAAGCAATATAACATTATTATGTATGTATTGATATATAAGCAAAATGAAAGAAAGCAATTGAAAGAGATGTATATCCTGATCAATAAAAATAAAAGCAAGGGTGCCCAACATTTACCCCAGAAAACATCCAAATGACTTTCATTTGTCCACCATTAATTTGATTCCTTGAATATTTTTCTTCTTCCATTGAATTGTACAAATTCTCATCTAAAATACCCAATTCAATCTATTTCTTTTTTAGCGCTACTGATTTTTCTTTGGGGATAAAATGCAAGGCCTTTTTCAATATTGGCAACCTTTCATCGAGAAAAAGTTTTTTTTTTTTTTTTTTTTTTTTCAAAGAACCGATGGGCAAGCAAGGACTTTGCCAGGATTGTAGAGTTACAAGTGTTTTTCCCCTTCATAAATAATAATACCTTTGTTCCTTGAATGACATTACAAACTTTTGGTCTGCCTCGAATTCTTCTCCATCAAAGCTCCTTATTTTTACCTGCTTCAAACTGTAGAATATAGAAAATGACAATTGCCAAAGACCATGCCTTGGTGATGGAGACACAGGCATGGCAAAAGAAACCCAAAAGAAACCCACCTTGTATAGAAGGAGAGAAGCACTGATTCAATAAAAATAATAAGAAAACGGAAGATAGATAGAGAGATGCGTAAACGACAATGTTTTGGCGGGATGATATTATTACGGAGTCAAATTTGGAGAAGGGTCAAAATCAAATCTCAAATCGGCATGAAATTGGGAATCAAATTCCTCTTCGCTTCATATATAATAATTGCATGCCAACATAAAAAAAACAATGAGCTTGAACTATTTCTTCTTTTGCAGGCACTTAGGTAACCTCCATCTGCCTTTTCCAAGAAGCAGGGGATGAGGGGTTTTTCAAGAGCTTCATCGTCACATGGTTTTTCAAGAGCTTAATCCTCTCTCTCCCTCTCATTCAAATATTTGGAGATACAGTGAACTTTAATCAAATAAGAAATATGCGTTTATAAAATCCATCAATGAAAGAAAACATCGATGGAGTAGGTAAAATTTGCAAATGGGTTTCTGAAATAGGAGATGGATTAATATAATCTATTTTACTCAAACTGAGGAAAAAATGGTTAATCGGCCCCGAGTCCTAGGGCAATAGATTGACCAATTTTTTGAACCAGGGATGTGTGCTTTGGCAAAATTTCCAGTTATAGAAGCCTCCTTCAACAAAGTGACACACAAGTTGAGTCATTCATGAGTTGCCCACTTTATTGGTTCCTATTATTAAACATTACTTTACCACTTCCCATTAAAGCTCAACATACCCTCTTCTTTTTTTTTTTTTTTTTTTTTTTTTGAATCAGTAGCTCAACATACCAAATTTCAAAATAGCAGATATAAAACAGTAATCAAAAAATTCTAAGCAAAGACATGTAATTCAACTTAACGACTACAACCAACAACTATAGATATGTGGAAATTTGAATCTCACTAGTCATACCTCAATGCAAAACCCACAAAGAACTGATCTAAAAAGTGGATAATGATGCCAACATGTTCTCAGCACCTTCCACCACAAATCTGACGTCTCCATATGAGAATTATGATCTTTGCTGCTCCTATATCACCTAAACCATATCACCATGATCAACACAAGGGATCTCAATTCTTCACAATTATTCCCATCAACAGCTCAGCAACACCAATTTCAAAATTGAAAAGCAAATTAAACATCAATGGAAACAATTTTGCTGTAATTAAATAGGCTCGAACCAACAACTCCACGTATCTATATTGAGAAGTCAATCCTTAGCAGTAGCATTGCTAACTCAATCTAGAAAACCATGTAACAGCAATTTTAAACAGTGTATACCGGATTTCAAGTTTCAACACTCCCACATCCACCATGAGCAAAATCCATATCAAAATTCCAGTGATCAGAAGATATATGAGAAGCTGAAATCTGGGGTGTTAGTACTTGAAAAATGGACCAATAGAGCAATTCCAAAAGAACCACAAAGAATACAATGTGTCAGCTTATCTCAGTAATTCAACACATCCGTGTGAAATTCCCAATCTCTAGAATTGCAACTTGCACTAAAACCATTAACCAAATCCAAAGCAAAGGATCCCCATCCTTCACAACCAATTCCGACTACCCCGGCCCAATCTCAAAATTGCAAATGTATATTAAATATCAAAGAAAAGACATCCAATTCACGTGAATGGACTCAAACCAACAACTCTACACAGCTACATTGAAAATCCAATAAAACAGTGGATCCAACACTCCCAAATCTTCTAACAAAAAATAAAAAATAAAAAATAAAAACACTCTCAAATCCACTGGAAGCAACAATTCAAGAAAACCATATCAAGATTTCAGCACATTATGCTGTAAATTTATCACGAGACATATCGAAAGCTGAATCATGGAAATTTTTTTTAAACCTAAATGGATTAATAGAGCCATAACGAAAGACCCACAAATTAAACCCAATGTGGCAGGATCTTCACGGTCCTTCCAAGCAAAACTCCAACACAACCACATGAAATCCCGACCTTTCTGTACATTAAATGTCAATGCCAAGACCCAAAAAACCCTGTTTGTCTGCATTAAAATACATAGGAACTAAATGCAACGTAGTTAAAAATGAAAATCCTTTTTCATTCAATTACAAAGAAAGTGCTATTGCATGTTCATTTTTTGAAGATTCACCTTTAATCTTCGTTTCTAACCGCATCATATATATTCACATGCAAACAAACAGGGTCTAATTAAATAAAAAGGACTCCAACCAATAACTCCAACTCCACATATGCCTACATTGAAAAACTACCACAATTCACAAAAGAGGGACTTAAAACAGCGGATTTCAACGATCCCAACTCACCTACGAGCAAAATTAGAGACACCCATATCATCATTCGGACACATTGTGCTGTAATGTGAAGAGAAGACATCAAAAGCTAAAATCTAAAATCGAGGGGTACTTCTCATATACTTGAAAACTAGCACAATAACTGAAAAGTATATTTATTGATTTATTAAGAAAAACTCGGATTACACAAAATCAATCCTCAAATATGGTGATTATATATAATAGGGATAGAAATGAATATATATAATAGGGATAGAAATGAAGTTCTTGCAGAAAAGTGAGAAGTGGGAAGAAGAGGTGGTTACATGAAGTGGATAAAATGAGTGGTTACATATCGAAAGTGGAGATGAGTGGTTACATATCGAAAGCAGATTTCAACGATCCCAACTCACCTACAAGCAAAATTAGAGACACCCATATCATCATTCGGACACATTGTGCTGTAATGTGAAGGGAAGACATCAAAAGCTAAAATCTAAAATCGAGAGGTTCTCATACTTGAAAATGGGTGAATAGGGTCATTACAATATAAAAGTGAGAGTTTACACTTTAGTGTGGAATCGGATGTACCTCCTCGAAGCGTCGCTGCGATTTTTCTGCGTCATGGGGCTCCGAAGGAAGAAGTGGTTATAGAAAAGGGCGACTGAAACTGTTTTTGTTTGCGGAATTTAGCGACAATCACTACGCAGAGAGCTCTGGAAATCCGCGTCCGTTCGCATGTTGTAATTTAAATTCGTGCTCTATCCTCTTTGTACGAGTCCAGTAGATCCTGTTCCATCCCATTTAAAATAAAGATTTTTGTATATACCCGCTAATGTTTTTATAATTACAAATATGCCCCTGTATATCGGTAGTCTCCCAACCATCATAGGTTTTTAAAGAGAAATGATACTTTTGTTCATTGCTTTTATCCTTATATACATAATTTCAAAAGCTTGTACTGAAAACGTTTTTATAAAACATGTAATATTAATGACTGCACTTAATCTAATTGGATGATTGAGGGTCTTTCTTAATCAATTTATGCAATTAGGGCTTAAGACTAATTTTTTAGTAAAAATCCCTAAAAAAATATAGAATTAATGCTCAGCACACCTAAGCATTTTTATATAATGACCCAATTATGATTAATGTATCATGGTTGGAAAACACTCCAACTTACATGTTGACCGTTGCCTCTCTCAAGTCATCTCGTTTTGACAAAGGACCGAGTAAAAAATAGGGCAAACTCGGCCGAGTCATTTCATTTTAATAAGTTATTTGCATTCTGAACCATTAAATATGGACATCTAACTTTAAACAATTAAAGCTTATTTATGAGTAAATAATTATGCATGAGGTGGTTTGGTGTTAGTAATTTAAAAAGGATGGTAAACCCATTCCTAAACTAATGAAAAGACTCTCCAACTCAAAGTGTGAGTATGAGAGATTTCTTTACCATATAGTTAAAGAAGAGTACACCTTATACACCATGTGTAAGCCGTGTATATGAATAAAGTAAGATGGGATGAGGATGTTATGCCTGATCTTTGATTTGAATGATAGATAGCTTTGACTACACGTCCAGAATATTTAAAGTGATCTAGAGGATGATTGAATGATCTTCATCTTTGACTTTGACTGCATGTGATGATATTGGTTGATGTATTGCATGTGGGCTTACTTTATGAGCTGATGCGTTTACAGTCTCCTCAAACTGGGTCAGGGAGCTAGCCAAAGGCTAGCTCAATTTGGGTAGCTAAGAAGCGGAAACTTCTCACATGAAAGTGCCTTCGCAAGGAGGTCAGCTACTTAATTTGTTGATGAAATAAAAGAGTGATGAGTAAGCCTAGAGTGAAAGTGATGAGTGAGTCTAGAGCAACTTTTTCACGTATAAAGTGATAATCAAACTCTTTATGTTTTGCACATGCATCAAACAGAGGATTGACCGTCAAATGAAGGGCAGAAATATTGTCACAAAATGTTGTGAGTTGTTTGTCCAAAAATAGCTTTATATCTCTGAGAAGAAAATTGAGGCATGTGATCTCAGTTGTTGTGGATGCCATTTCTCTATATTCTGCCTCGCTACTGGGTCTTGCAACTGCGGCTTGCTTTTTAGCACTCCAAGAGATACAATTACCCTCCAAATAGGTGCAAAAGCAATTCGTAGAGTGACGAGTTGTTGGACATCTGGCCCAATCCGCAAAAGAAAATCCTTATAATACCAGCGGGTTGTTTGCAATGAAGCGGATCCCATGATCTATAGTTACTTGAACATGACGAATAATTCTCTTGATGATTTGAAAATGAAAGTATGTGGGCTCATGCATGTATTGACATGCATAATTAGCACTGAAAGTAATGTCGGGTCTAGTGAATGTTAGGTATTGGAGCCCTCCTACAATGCTTCGATAAAATTGTGCGTACCTGCTGTCGTCTGCTGTCAAAGCCCCGCCCAACTCAGCATGAAATTGTCCGCTTTGGCCCACGTGCACGCTCGAGGACTTCCCAGGAGGTCACCCATCCTAGTACTGCTCCCGCCCGAGCACGCTTAACTTCGGAGTTCTTACGGTTTCCAGGGCCGCACGGTTTTAAAAGGCCTCATACAAGGTAAGGGTGTAAGCTTTTACATATAACCCCATTCACTTTCCTCTCTATAGTCGATGTGGGACTCCGGGGCGTCACAATCCACCCTCCTTAAGGCTGCACGTCCCTGTGCAGTAGCCTGCCAGTCTCTGTAGCTTGCCAGCCCTCTTGGCCCGCCCACATAGAGACCCGCCCACTTACACCAGACCACGGCAGGAGACCCACACTCGAACTAGTAGAGAGTCGGCTCTGATACCATTTGTAACGCCCCACCCATACCCATGCATGATATTGTCCGCTTTGGCCCACTGGCCTCACGGTTTTGCTTCTGATGGGCCTCAACCCATCAAAAGGCCTCATAAGGGTGTTTGATGGTCTTCCACCATCTCTCTGCTACCCCACGGAACACGTGGGTTGCCAGCTGCACCTGCTGAATTCCTGAGCAACGGAACACCTCATAGATCTTCTCCATCTGTACCACCCACTCATCTGCCACAGCGGGGTCCTCAATGCCATGAAACTCTGGTGGAAATCTCTTCCTAAATTTCTCAACCAGCTCATTCAAATCATACTCCTTAGCCTGTGGCTGGCCCACTTTCTGTACCACTTCAAGCATCTGTGCTTGAAAGACAGCCTGGTCCTCGTTCTGCTTCTGGCTCTGCTCAGCCAAATCCTTCTGAGATTGAATGAATGCTGCCATGAATTGATGAAATTGATTTTCTGGGCCACTCTGAGAAGAACTGCCCTCTGGCGGTGGTCCGTTATTAGATCGGGTGGGTCTACCAGCCATCGTCCTGTAAAACATTCAAGGTTAGTTCCAATATGCCCCAAGCTAACAATACAATGCTAAGAAAGAACTACCAAGCCAACCTACTGACTAACGGAATCCTCACACGCGTCTTATGGTTTCTACAATTTTTACCCTGAGAAACCAACCACTGCTCTGATACCATCATGTCACGTCCCCTGAACCCGATTAAAGAAATAACCGGATCCGGAGAGTGAATTTTTAGGACTAATTAAAAATTTTGTCCTTTGGGCCCACGGATCGTAGTCCGCGGTGAGGATTATACATTTCATGCCTCTTCTCAACTCATTAAATACTGAGTTCATAAAACTCTATACACATGGAAATCTGAACAGGGGATAATATCTCATCAATATATAATTAAAGTTGACAGAAAGAGATAAAACATCTAGAATCAAGTTAATTATTACATTGGCCATCCCAAATAACTAAGGCCAATAAAAGGAATCAAATCAATGAGTTTAAAAGTTCCAACAAGGGAAAATAAAGAATAAAGAATCTAAGATTAATTCCCCGTGACTCTCTCATGTGCCGAGCAATGATGACGCTACTCTACGTCATCGGCACGCCACTCCCGTGCCTCCTCGACTGGTTGGAGATCCTCTGGGATCTCCTCACCTGCCTGCTCCTCGTAGAGGTAGGCATCACCTGATGTGTCTGCACACCAAGGAAATAAAGTCAACAACATGTTGAGCAATAAATAAGCAAAACATATTAAATATGACATATATAAATACAGAATAATGACAGGTAATCATCATGAGAATACAATGATAGCAAGTCTAGGCATAAAGTGAGAATATGTATAAGTGGAGTCAATAGTAAGAATTCCTAACAATCATCTAACAATAACCACTATCCATACAATGCAAAACAAGAACAAGATAAGAGGGAGACTCCGAGGATGTCCTATGCCACCTCCCGGGGTACCAGTAACAATCCATACAAGTCCGTACAAGTACAAGACTACTGATACCAAAATCCGGCTCCAGTAGGATCCTAGCTCCCTGTCCTGGGAATAGCAGCACGGTCCAATGCCCGCTCCCAGCTATTCTACGCCATGGACGCCGTCCTACGCCGACTGCCCATCCCCGACAACCGAGTAATCGGTTCGTCGTTTTAGACCCCATACTGTAGATGGCCATGATATGCACAAATCCTAAAGTGGTTCTAACACGAGGACAAACAAGACAAGCAAGTCTGGCTAGTTCCAAGTACAAGACAAGATCCTGGGGTTATCTCATCAAAACAATACAAGATTTCCAACACGTGATAACCCCCTTTCATTTCTAGCCAGTCAAGTTTATCATACAAGACAAGGTTCCTACGATACATTCTAAGTCAGGTCCAAGTCCTAATTCTATAAGAATTTATGTTTCACCTTTAATTAGGTATTTTATGTCAAGAGTGTACAAGGTAAATTTACAATGGATACGATTCATGAATCAAAAAGAAGTTACAATCCATTCCTAGGTAAAATGTTGTCATCCCTGTATCCAACATATCCTAACAGAGTACATATGGAATTCGGATCGACAATGCTACGAGGGAAATCCCTTGGTGTACAATAACGTAAGGCATTGGTCGCTTCAGTTTCCATATGCAATCGGTTACAATACACGTAATACCCGAATACCTAGACAACCATCGAATTCACACCAAGCAACGTGATTCGATTTAATTCCCATTTATGGTCAAGTGATATTAGGTTCATGGTTTCCAACATCTAAGGCCCAAATCTGAGTTTTAGTTTCCATCCAAAAGAAACAAGGCATGTTTAGTTCCATTAGGGTAGCCCGCGGTTGACCAACAAGGTGTCCTTGGTCGACCTGCTGCACAGACGCGATCGACAGGCCAAATGGCGCGGTCGACCGGCTGCACAGACGCGGTCGACCGGCCAAAGGGCTCGGTCGACCGGCCAAGTGGGCCCGGTCAACTTACAGAAGCATGCGAAACCAGCTCCCTGGTTTTCTAACCGGAGCCTTTTCCGGCTCACGGGTAGTGTCCCCGGTCGACCGACTGAAGGAGCCCTGTCGAACGGCCACGTTAGCGCGGTCGACCGGCCTGCACGGGAAACGCGAGTTCAGATGGTTTTTCTGAACTGTTTCGAGTCCGATCCGTCTCCTTCTCTTTTCAGGCCTTTCCAGGGGCCATTTCTACATCAGAAGAGCCTCCTGCTCTCTCCAAAACTCCATTCCAACCTCATTCCACACAATGCATTCAATTACCCCCAATTTTTACCAATTCCATTCAATTACAAGATTCTAACCTAATATACATTTCTCAAATTAAACAGGAACATGTTTGGAATTAAAAGGGTTAATCTACAGAATGTGTAACAACAGTCAAATATAACCACAAGCATGTTTAATATGAAATTGCGAATCTACTTGCCTCAACCGGAAGAAATATCAGAAATGGGTGACTTTCGAGGAGAAGCCTTTCTACCCCCAAATCACAAATCTAACCCGACAGAACGAAACCTAACATACCAGGAATAACAATGGAATGAAAATAATTCAGATCTAACCTAAATCTAACCAAAAGGAAGATTAAAGAAAATATGAAATAGAGAGGAAGCTTACCAGAAGTTGTGCCGGAAGAAAGAGGGGAGGAAGAGATTGAGATCTACCGAATCAGATCTTCGAAAGAAGCTTTCTTGGGTGAAGTTCTGGCTTGAGGAAGAAAGAAAAAGAAACTGGCTACCTTTTGTTCTTCGTTGCAGAGAATAGAATAAGAGATTAGGGTTTGGCATCGATTAAGAAGAAGAGGGAGGGGAAAAAGACTTAATTACCCCTTAAGTGGGCCCGGTAAAGAATGGGCCACTTGAAGGTCTTCTGATCATCGGATCGCGACGAGTCAAGAGGCAAAACTGATCCACTCGACGAGATCTTTCCAACAAATCCAAAAATCACGGCGTTTGGAATATTTCGGAAAACACTCAATTTTTCCTAAATTGCAAACTACCCCCCTACTACGACCAAACGAACTCCGAATCGCACGAAACTTCGCAGATACTATTCTAATACTAAAAGAAACTCGCTCACAATCTAAACCCACTTAAATATCTAAAATACAATTAATTAAAATAAATATGCATTTAAACGGGTCAAGTCGGATATTGGGCCCAAACTGACCCAGTAAGGTCATAGACCTTACATCTGCTATCTTGTTTTGTCTTTCCCTATCCTTTATCACAAACCCGTTTGATGAGAACTCAAAGATATTCAGTAGTCATCTGACTGACTAGATAATAAATTCTTTTTTATTTCTGGAACAACAAGAATGTTGTTTAATTTCAACCTTTTATTTCCAACCTTTAGATCAGTTGATCCAATATGAGTGATGTTTAAAGCATCCCCATTGCCTACAATAATTTTTCAGATCCCAAATAATTTGATAGAGTATGTAGTTTACTAGAATCTGCGTTCATATGAGCCAATGTCCGGGTATCAACAATCATCTTGGATATCATGCAGGGTCCTGGAAACCAGTGCTTGAGGAATATCTCCTGGTTGCTATGTTTAATTAAAGCGATGCCAACAACGCATTGTAGTATGATCTAGCTTATTGCATATCTGACATATTGCACCTTTCGCCTGACTTGGGTGTAGCTGTAATTGATTAGATTTCTCGGAAGGACCATCTTTCTTGAAACTAGATTGTAAGTGCAAAAAAACTTCACACCCACTTAGATAGATGATGAACTTCTTTTGGGGAAGACTACACGCCGGAGAACCTGCAAGGGGGAGAGAAGAGAAGGTCAGAAGACCCTGACTGCTGTCAGCGCAAGGCCCTCCAATGCCTAAGTTAGTGCGGTCACTAGACAAAGGATGGAGAAGAAGAAGAGAGGCAGAGTGCCTGTGTATTTTCTTGCTTACCGGGTCATGGAGCTTGCTCCTTGTATTTGTAGCTGAAGTCCTCTGACTTTGGTGATGGGGAGTCCCATCGGTGGTATGGGCAGTTCTGACATTGGTGGCTTGACATGGGCGCATCCACCTACTGACAGCTCTCTGCCCGATGCCTATCATCATTACTCAACACGTTCTGTAACGTGGTTGAGCTTCCATAGAGGTACAACCATCTGTACTTGTTTTGATCAGTATTTCGGCGCTGCTGCCTAGGTGGGAGTGCCTGGCCGAGGTGAAGCTCT
Organism: Camphora micrantha; assembly: GCA_003546025.1. NCBI lineage: Eukaryota > Viridiplantae > Streptophyta > Magnoliopsida > Laurales > Lauraceae > Camphora > Camphora micrantha. The sequence continues at coordinate 40,231,646 of QPKB01000005.1, forward strand.
TGACCGAGATGAAGATCCTGGTCGAGGTGAAGATCCTGGCCGAGATGAAGATCCTGGCCGAGGTGAAGCTCCTGGCCGAGGTGAAGATCCTGGCCGAGATGAAGATCCTGGCCGAGGAGAAGCTCCTGGCCGAGGTGAAGATCCTGGCCGAGATGAAGATCCTGGCCGAGGAGAAGCTCCTGGCCGAGGTGAAAGATCCTGGCCGAGATGAAGATCCTGGTCGAGGTGAAGATCCTGGCTGAAATGAAGATCCTGGTCGAGGTGAAGATCCTGGCTGAAATGAAGATCCTGGCCGAGGTGAAGCTCCTGGCCGAGGTGAAGATCCCTGGCCGAGATAAAGATCCTGGCCGAGGTGAAGCTCCTGGCCGAGGTGAAAGATCTTGGCCGAGATGAAGATCCTGGCCTAGGTGAAGCTCCTGGCCGAGGTGAAGCACTTGGAACTATTGCTGAGATGAAATGCCTAGCTGAGCTGGTACTGTTACCGAACTCAGGTGCTGAAGTACCTAGCTCGGGTGCTGAGGCCAGGACCGAGCTCAAGTGCTGAGGCCAAGACCGAGCTCAGGTGCTAAGGTACCGAGCTCAGGTGCTGAATGAGGTGAGATCGTGCTGACTGAGCTGAGATGGGATGATAATCTAGGTATCATGTAGATATCCCCACACAATTGCCCCTAGCTCCTGAGCTCCTAGAATTCTGTAATAGTTGGAGGTCGGGAGCTAAGTACTATGATGGTGGAGAGAACTTCACAGCTGGTTCTGCAACCGAGCTAAAGCCGCCAAGTTCTATAACAAGGTGTGCCTCAACTGTATGAGGTCTTCTTTTATTCTCCTAATGCTCTGTTGCAGTTAGGAGAGCTGCAGGTCTTTGACCGGGCTGAGATGTGCTGTGCTGAGCTGAGACAGAGCAGAGACTGAGCAGAGCTACAGGATTCTGGCCGAGCTGATACTGAGACTGAGCAGAGCTGCAGGTCTCTGATGGGCTGATACTGAACAGAGCTGCAGGTCTCTAACCAGCTGATACTGAGCAGAGCTGCAGGTCTCTGAACGAGCTGAGAGATGGCTGGTTCCGTTAACCGAGCCTGAGGCATTCGAGCTGGTGCTCTCACGAGGCGCGAAGCTCGAGATGGGGCCGGTTCTGTAAACGAGCCTGAGGCATTCGGCTGTGCTGTCACCAAGGCCGCGAAGCTCTGTAGGGGCTGGATCTATAACCGAGCCTGAGGCATTCGGGCTGGTGCTGTCACCGAGGCCGCGAAGCTCTGTAGGGGCTGGTTCTGTAACCGAGCCTGAGGCATTCGAGCTGGTGCTCTCACCGAGGCCGCGAAGCTCGAGATGGGGCTGGTTCTGTAACCGAGCCTAAGGCATTCTGGCTGGTGCTGTCACCGAGGCCGCGAAGCTTTGTAGGGGCTGGTTCTGTATCCGAGCCTGAGGCATTCGGGCTGATGCTGTCACCGAGGCCACGAATCTCTGTAGGGGTTGGTTCTGTAACCGAGCCTGAGGCATTCGGGCTGATGCTCTCACCAAGGCCGCGAAGCTCGAGATGGGGCTGGTTCTGTAACCGAGCCTGAGGCATTCGGGCTGGTGGCTGTCACCGAGGCCGCGAATCTCTGTAGGGCTGGTTCTGTAACCGAGCCTGAGGCATTCGGGCTGGTGCTCTCACCGAGGCCGCGAATCTCGGGATGGGGCTGGTTCTGTAACCGAGCCTGAAAGTTGGTAGTCGAGCTAGAGCTGCCAAGTTTCCCAACAAGGTGTTTTGCCGAGCTCGAATACCTGGCGAAATTTGAGGGGCGATGACTGAGAAGGGGGTCGTCTTACACGACTGAAGATGGCCGCTGTCCTTTCACGCCTAGCTTGGGAGCCAAGGCCCATGCTCCAGGATTTCGGCAACTCTGCTACGATGCTTACTCCTCCCCAGGTTTGTAGCCCTCTGACTCGTCGCTATCCTGCCCCCCAGTTCGGTAGTTCTGCGACTCATCACTGTCCTGATCATCATTTCGGTGCTGTTGAGCTCGGGCCTCATCTGCCTCTTGCTCTACGAATCGATTCACCCTGGTCATTAATGCCTTCACTGTGACCACGGGGAACCGAGCTAAGTCTTTGCGCAATTCGTTGCCTGGAAGTAGGGCCTGCCTGAAGCACATGATGGTCACTTCATCATTGGCGTCCCTGATCTGGCTGTACACGGTCCAAAACCTTTTGACGAACTGTGTGGTGGTCTCGATCCACCTCATTTCGATTGCTAAGAAGTCGGCGTTGGTCTTTGGGATGACCATGTGAACCTAGAACCTCTCTACGAAAGAATTCCGGAGCTGCCGCCAGCTCGAAATTGATCCCTCTGGAAGCGCACAGAACCATTTTAGGGGGAGGTCTCCTAAACTGGAAGAGAAGACTCTGCAGTTCAGATGACCGATGTTGCCCGATACCGACATGCGCTGAGTGAAGTGCCGGAGATGTGCTGCAGGGTCCAAGGTCTCGTTGGAAAGGACGAACTTTGGGATGCTGAACCTTTCAGGAGATGGGAATTCCTGATCTCCCGAGAGAGAGAGGATGTACCGAGGTTATTGGTGCCGCGGGCGTCCAGCGACCTCGGGTGACGCCGACCAACTCTAGGTTCTGTTAGACCATTTGCTTGACTCGTCGGTCAAACTGTTCTCTGATCTGGCAGTCGTCTAAGCGGCTGCTACTCGAAGCCTTCATCGTGGGCTCGGTCGCGTTCCAGCGGGGGAAACCGGGTTGCCCCCTGCTCTCGCAGCTGTTGCTGGAGCTGACGAATCAACTCATCTTTCTCTTGGATAATGAAGTCTCTGGCCCTAATATCCGCGAGAGAGAGTCGTTTTCGTCGCATTCACCATCAATCTGCTGGCGGGTCGAAGAAACCCGGCTTGCACTGGAGTCTTGTCTCGCCGGGGAAAGTGCTGTCACTTCCAAAGGAGGTGAACCTAACTGAGTAACAACAGCCTTCTTCCGGATCTCTTCTTGCGATGGACCGGCTGCTGTTTTGCAGTGCCGGTGGCAGCGATACCAACGGTGGTGGTAAGACCTTTGATGATTCTCTGCCCTTTTAGCTTTTGTAGGCATGGCGTTTTTGTATCGTTCCCCACAGACGGCGCCAATTGTAAGTGCAAAAACTTCACACCCACTTAAATAGATGATGAACTTCTTTTGGGAAGACTACACGCCGGAGAACCTACAAGGGGGAGAGAAGAGAAGGTCAGAAGACCCTGGCTGCTGTCAGCGCAAGGCCCTCCGATGCCTAAGTTAGTGCGGTCACTAGACAAAGGATGGAGAAGAAGAAGAGAGGCAGAGTGTCTGTGTATTTTCTTGCTTACCGGGTCATGGAGCTTGCTCCTTGTATTTGTAGCTGAAGTCCTCTGACTTTAGTGATGGGGAGTCCTATCGGTGGTATGGGCGATTCTGACATTGGTGGCTTGACATGGGCGCATCCACCTACTGACAGCTCTCTGCCCGATGCCTATCATCATTACTCAACACGTTCTGTAACGTGGTTGAGCTTCCATAGAGGTACAGCCATCTGTACTTGTTTTGATAAGTATTTCGGCGCTGCTGCCTAGGTGGGAGTGCCTGGCCGAGGTGAAGCTCTTGACCGAGATGAAGATCCTGGTCGAGGTGAAGATCCTGGCCGAGATGAAGATCCTGGCCGAGATGAAGATCCTGGCCGAGGTGAAGCTCCTGGCCGAGGTGAAGATCCTGGTCGAGATGAAGATCCTGGCCGAGGTGAAGCTCCGGCCGAGGTGAAGCTCCTGGCCGAGATGAAGAACCAGGCCGAGGTGAAGATCCTGGCCGAGGTGAAGCACTTGGAACTATTGCTGAGATGAAATGCCTAGCTGAGCTGGTAATGTTACCGAACTCAGGTGCTGAAGTACCTAGCTCGGGTGATGAGGCCAGGACCGAGCTCAGGTGCTGAGGCCAAGACCGAGCTCAGGTACTGAGGTACCGAGCTCAGGTGCTGACCGAGGTGAGATCGTGCTGACTGAGTTGAAATGGATGATATCTAGGTATCATGTAGATATCCCCACACATAGATGATTGGGGTTGGCCTTCATGTGTGAAGCCGTGTCCCTTCGAGGAGAAATCTTGATTTCGGGAAAAAAAACGGCCTTTAACACAGGCTTAGGTCCCAAAGACAATATTTCTAATAGATTTTCAAACCAAGCATTTAATCTAGAAATCAACTCTAATCCAGATTAAAAGCAATCAACCACGAAGGACAAAAACGCTTGATGTATACGTGAAAATCTTATTTCGGAAAAAACCACGGGTCTTATCGTCTAGGCTAACAGACAACCAAGCACTAAAATAAATTGAAAGATACAAAAAAGAACTCATAACCCTTTTTCCAATTGCAACTCAACCCAAGGACTTGCGCTATCTTGTCGACTACTCGCCGTACACCTTCATCTTGCTGAAACAACCACCTTTAAGCCGCCTTCAAGATGCCTCTACTTCAGAAGAGTAGATGGAACGAGAAACCAAAGCGATCTTCAACACAGCAATTAGAAGTCTTGGGTGATGATGGACCTATCACAAATCTTCTCTGGGTCTTGTATTGAAGAGAATAACTTTAGAATAGAGAGAAAATTTGTATTTATAAGCTAGTTTCGTGCCTCAAATTGTAATACAATTAGGGCTTCAGCAAATGCATCTTGAGAGAAAATAGGAAGTGATTTCAGGAAAGTTTCCAACTTCACCGACATGTCGCTCGCGACTGACGGTTCTATTCTCCAGAATCAAGCTTCATGTTTCACAGCTTCGAGCAAGCCAACGAAGTGGCTTTGAGCGATGGAGCTTTTTGTGAGGTCCGCTTGACGGTTGTGATGTCCGCTCGAGCGACAAACAATAGACTTCAGATCTTTCTTCGGAAATTCTTAAAAGTCCGGGCAGTCCATTAATTCTATAAAAATTAGACATTGTGTGGGATATCTACATGATACCTAGATTTCCATCATCTCAGCTCAGTCAGCACATCTCACCTCGGTCAGCAACCTGAGCTCGTACCTCAGCACCTGAGCTCGGTCTTGGCCTCAGCACCTGAGCTCAGTCCTCTTTATACGCGCTAACTCAGCATCCCGAGCTAGTCGATATGTCGACTCATTCAGCACCATGCACAGGATGTCCTCACCTTTGACATAGATCAGTAGAGATAGACAGCTCTCAGCTCCTTAGGCATTTATGTTTTCTGCAGCAGATTCCACAGTGTCCTTCACCTCGGCACAGGGGCATGAGTCCCACCAGGCCGTACCTTTTACGAGCGCCGAAAATACTTATCCAAAACAAGTACAGATGGCCTGTACCTCTATGGAGCTAACCACGTTGACAGAACGTGTTGAGTAATGATGATAAGCACGGGAGAGAGCTGTCAGTAGGCTGGATGCCGCCATGTCAAGCCACCAATGTCAGAACCGCCCATACACATGGGACTCCACCATCACCAAGCAGAGGACTTCAACTACCAATACAAGGAGCAAGGCTCATGGACCCGCGGTAAGGCAAGAAATACACAGCACTCCTGCCTCTCTTCTTCTTCCCATCCTTTGTCTAGTGACC